>PVLC010020719.1:6813-29013 GCA_004027655.1 Graphiurus murinus | reverse complement strand
AGTCTCACTAAGTTGCGGAGTGCCTCACTAGGTAGCTGAGGCTGGCCGCGAACCCGGATCCTCCGGTCTCAGCCTCCCGAATGCTGGGATTACAAGAGTGCACCACCATGCCCGGCTCCCGAGAGCCCCATTTTAAACTTTCAAGTTTCCCCTAGAGCCCAGCAAGGTCAATAATTTTCAAGCCCCCTAAATATTAAAGTGTTGATTGTCGTTCTACACTGTCACTAAAAAAACAACCTCCTTTTGCCTTCGTTCCAGCCCGCCTGCCGTTCAAGCGCCTCAATCTTGTTCCCAAGGAGAGAGCAGAGGATGGGTCAGATGACCTGAGGAACTCTCAGGGCGTGTGTGTGCAAGGGAAGCTCCGTGACTTCGAGGCCTCTCTGGACAACTTGGAGAACAATTGTCATATGGATTCTGACCTAGACTTTGTACCAAAACTCGTCAATGGGAAGGGACCCTTAGATAACTTTCTTGTAAGTGATAGAACCAAAACCAGTATTGCCCAGAACGTGGTCATCATTGATTTGACAGAGGACTCTAATGACCAGCCAGACAGTACTTCGGACCACAGTAAACTAAATCTTGAAGCCCCCCTCTCCGGGGAGGCTGTCAATGGGGTTGGAGAAGTCCGAGGTCATCAGGAGCTGCTGAAAAGCAGCCACAGCGACGATGACGAGATGGCATTTCCTGAAGAGACCCTTTCAGACGTTCCTTGCAAAACGGAGGAGGAGCCAGCTGGCCCCGGAGCAGCGGCCAGGAGCAGCTCTCAGGAAGGATCGGCGACAGATGGTTCCAGAGTGTGCCCCAAGAAGGAGCAGGACGGTTGGAGCGAAGCAGGGGGCATCCTGTTCAGAGAGAAGCTGCCTGTGGTGGTCTTGCAGGACATCCTGGCTTCGAAGGCCCCCCGAGCTGGGTCTCCCAGCACCCCCCTGGACAGGAGCCCAACCTCGGAGAGCGAGGCGCTGGGATCCTGTCCTGAAGGAGACTCTGTCCTCAGTCACTCGCCCTTGAGCTCCTCCTCGCACACCAGCTCGCCCGAGGGGCAGTCTGCTCCCCCCAAACAGCCTGGTGGTGCCAGTCCCTCCCCCACTTCCACGCCTGTCTGCAGAGTGAGTATTGCCTGTAGGTAGTGAGTGGACCAGCAAGTGGGACCGCACAGCAGGTCTTTTGACCTAAAGATGCACAATTCTTTGTGCTGTCAAAACCCACCAGGTGCCGGGAGTGGGGGCACATGCTTGTCATCCCAGCTTTTGGGAGGCAGAGACCAGAGGATCCGGGTTCTCAGCCAGCCTCAGCTGCTTAGTGATGCCCTGTTTCGAAATAAAGAATAAAAAATAGGGCTGGGGGTGTAGCTTGGAGGTAGAATGCTCGTGGATTCAATCCCCAGTATGGGGGGGGGGGAGACAAAAACAAAAAACCCACCAAGTTTGGGCTCTGTGTCTCGTGATGGGCCTGGGATTTAATCATTCGCTGGGGTATGGAGTGTCTTGCAGGGTGGTTCTGTCAGTCTTTGCTGTTCACATCTAATTAGCGATGAGTCAGGACTCAGCCACTCTGGCACGGATTCTGGTAGGCCATGGTGACCCCGTGCTTCATACTTGAGTTTCATCTTCTTGTGTCCCTTTCTCCTGTCCCCACATAGATCTGTTGGAGCATTGATAAAGCAACAGCAAGACAGATGGGAAGATAACATGGGAAATCCACAGAGTCCCCTTTTGGCAGCGTGGCCATCCATCTTTTTGTGCATGCGTGTGCTACTGGGGATTAAACCTAAAGACATTCTACCTCTGAGCTACACCCCCTATTTTATTTTTATTTTGAAATAGGGTCTTGCTAGGTTGACAAGAGTCTCACTATGTGGTGAGGCTGTCCTTGAACCTATGATCCTCCCATCTCAGCCTCCCAAGTACTGGGATTACAGGCATGTGCCACTGCGCCTGGCTTAAGTTTATCTTTTACATGCAAACTAAATCTTGTTATGAAGCAATTTTACTTTTGTCCACAGCCCAAATGTTTCTAGTACAACTGAACATGTGCACCAAGTGTTACCAACCCCACAAGTGGCAAAGGCTCCGGCCTGCCACCCCAGGGCCTGTGGTGGGCTCTTGCCCATGGGCGGGGAGGCACGGTGGGAGGGAGCAGGCCCCCGATGGTGGGCGACATCACGAGGGGAGGGGAGGGGAGGTGACCATCGGACCCAAGGGACCAGCTTGGAGCACGTGCTGCCTCCAGCCACGTGCACGCTCGGTTTTGTAGCTGATGTGTGTGTGTGTGGTGCGTGACAGTGGAACCCAGGGCCTCCAGCGTGCTAGGCCAGCGCTAACCACCAAGATACACCCTGGTCTTGTACTGAATTTTTGATTTGTTTGTAGCTTCCTGTTTGGTACCTAATTCTTCGTGTGGGGGGGGGGGTAGTAGGGATTAAACCTAGGAGTGTTCTACTCTCTAAGCTACCCTCCCAGCCCTATTTTACTTTTCAGTTTGAAGTAGGATCTCAGTAAGTTACTGAGGCTAGCCTTGAACCTGCATTCCTCCTGTCTGAGCCTCCCAGGTGCTGGGATTATAGAAGTGTGCCACCATGCCTGGTTGGTACCTACCTTTTTAAAACACCTCCCACTGCCTTGGGGCACCCTTTACAGAGTGCTTTTGTTTTCTGCTTTCTCTGCCATCCAGCCCTGTCTTTGTAGGTAGGAAAGTGTTGGAGGCCTACCGACTATTGAGTGTTGGCTTTCATTGAGGTCTGTTGTTTGTTTGGTTTGTACCATGGAAGCTGTAGGGATCCCTGGGTGTTCCTTGGTCCTTTTGTGTGCTCACTTTGGTGCGTGTGTGTGCGCGCTCGAGAGCGCGAGCACACGTGTATGTTTCATTACAAGAAAACGGAAGCTTACTAAAAATACAGGTTCTGCTCTCCCCTCCCAGGAGCTTTGGGGATGTTGTTTAAAACGGTGCTGTGGGAGCCGGGCGTGGTGGCCGACACCTGTAATCCCAGTACTTGGGAAGCTGAGACAGATGGATTGCAGGTTTAAGGTCAGCCTTAGCAACAATTTTGTGAGGCTCCCAGCAACTTCCTGAGACCCTGTTTTCAAATAAAAAGTAAAATTGGCTGGGGGTATGGCTCAGAGGTAGAACACCCCTGGGTTCAACCCTCAGCATCACGCACACAAAAAAGGTACCGCAGGGATCTAGAGACTCTTACTTTAAGAAACAATGATTTAAGAACTACCTGTTTTAGAAAATACCAGGTTCTTTCTAAAACTAAACAATTCTTTAGCTCAAAGCTTTTTACCATGGGGGGCAGGGTCTGTAATTTAGCCAATATTAGGGATGATGCAAGATTATCAGTCCATAAACAATAGTGTTGGCCTTAGTATCTGCAGGATACACATCCCTGGAGCCAAAACTTGCAAAAACAAAGTTTTTTTGAGTCTCTTGAACATGTTGAGGCTTTTTCTTGGCATTATTCCCCAAACAATAGAGTATAACAACTGTGTGTATAACACTTACATTGTACTGAGTATTATAAACCACCGATAGTGACTCGAAGCCCACAGGAGGTCATAGGCTCTATACAGATATTCTGGCCCTTTTATTTTTGTGGTACTGGAGATTGAACCCAGGAGCATTCTACCTCTGAGCTACACCCCAACCCTTTTTAATTTTAATTGTTTTATTTAATTATTTTTTGTGGTACTGGAGATTGAACCCAGGAGCATTCTACCTCTGAGCTACACCCCCAGCCCTAATTAATGAATTTGTTGAATTGGGGATTGAACCCAGGGGCATTCTACCTCTAAGCTCCAATTCTACCCTCAGCCCTATTTTTTATTCTTTATTTTGAAACAGAGTCTCACTAAGTTGCAGAGGGCCTCAGCTAAGTAGCTGAGGCTGGCGGCAAACCTGTGATCCTCTTGTCTCAACTTCCCATGTACTGGGATTACAAGCATATGCCACCATGTCCAGCTTCTAAACAGGGTCTCACTAAATAGTGGAGGGTCTCACAAGGTTGCTGAGACTGGCCATAAAGTTGCGATTCTCCTTTCTCAGCCTCCTAAATACGGGGATCATAAACAAGTGCCACCACATCAGGCTTATTTTTTTTATTTTGAAAGTCTTGCTAGTTTGCTCAGATTCTTGATGAGTTGCTGAGACTGATCTCAAACTTGTGATCCTCCTATCTCTGTCTCCCAAGTATTGGGATCACAGGTGTGCACTATGCCCAACTTGCTTATCTTTTGTTTTGAAACTGGTCTCACTCGGTTGCTGAGGGTCTTGCTGAATTGCTGAGGCTGGCCTTAAGTCTGCTATTCTCCTATCTCAGTCTCCCAAGTACTGGGATTACAGGCCAAACCTGGCTTTATTTTTTATTTTGAAACAAGGTTGCACTAAATTGCCAAGCTTCTTGCATGTGCATGCATACTTGTTTGCCATCTCCTTTTGATTGAACCACTGGGGTTTTCTCTCTTCCCTGCCTCCCCCAGCTGTTAAGGTTCTGTGCAGCTGGGGCCACTTATAGCAGCCTCCTTAGCTCTTTGCAAGCTCCCTGCCTGGACTTAGAAATTAGGCACCCTTCTGGGGGTGTAGCTCAGAGGTAGAACACACCTGGGTTCAAACCCCAGTTCCCTGAAAAAAGAGAGACAGAGAGAAGGAAGAAAGGGAGAAATGCAGAAATTGGAGCCAGCAGGCAGGGAGAGGCCTTGTCAGGAATTTCAATACCCAGACACAATGAGATTTCAGCTTGCCCACCGCCAGGGTGGCTGCCTCGACTTCTGTGTTTGCGCTTCCTTCTGGGATCCTGGATCTGACCTTGGGCAGATGGTCTCTGTTCTGCTGAGCTCCAGGTGGTTGGCATGTGCTAGAACAAGCTCTGTAAACACTCACCTGTTTCAAGAGGACAGTATTTTATCAAACCACAAAGGTCCGTGTGCATGTTTAGTAAAGCAGTAGCCCTGCTGGCCCGAGAGTGGTGGTCACTTGGGTCGCTGGGGATTATTAAGCCAGCCTGTGTTCCTAGGCTGAGAGCACAGGCCGACATCATAGAAGGCCCTGGATTCTGCAGCTGAAGTTGAGCGAGTATGGGCTTTTCCTTTCCAAATCCTCCTCTAGGAAATAGTCTTTGAGCACAGAGGACAGCAAAGGAGGTATAGCCACTTGGGAACTGCCATCCAGGCCTCTACTGTGGGGTGCAGTCTATGGTGCAGGCTGAGCAGGCCATGCTCCTTCCCCAGAGACAGACGCCTCTTCCTCAGCATTTGTCGGGCTGCCTGGACGGGCACCACTGTTGCCACGTGCCCCACAGAGCGGGCCCAGCCCTGTGCTCAGGCTCCTCCAGCAGCAAGGGTGCCCTCTTGTCCCTGCTCTGCCCCTGCTTGAACCAGATGCTGCGTCCTGAGAACTCAGCGGGGCCCGAGAGGGAAGGCTGTCTTTTGGGGTGTGTTACTCTCAAAGTCTGGTTCTCTTGAGGTCTTCTTCAGGGTTCAGTTTCCAAATGAAGACAACACTGCAACATTCCACCTCTGAGCTACACCCCCAGCCTGATTTTATTTCTTATTTTGAAACAGGGTCTCACTAAATTGCTGAGACCCGCCACAAACCTGCAATCCTCCTGTCTCAGCCTCCCAAGTACTGGGGTTACAAGTGTGTGCCATCACGCCCAACTTGTCAGGCCCTTTTGAGAGACATGGCCTCTAGTTTTTCATCTCGGCTTTGCTGCCTCCATAAGGTTAAAAGGGACCTTGCAAGTCATTTCTTCCAGGCTTTCACTTCTCTTCCCATTGTTCTTCTCTTCCCATTGCCTTAATGCTGGACTCTCGGGACCCGGCTCTGAGGCGAGCTTAGGACAGTGATGTGCACTTCTTGTTCATATTGGTCCCTGGATCCCTTTAGCCCGAGGGTTTGGTCATCCTGTGTAGCCTGTACCCTGTTTGAAGGCATGTGGGAGGGACCCTGGCAGGTTGATTCTTTTCCTTCGGCTTTCACTCTGCCTTCTAAGAAGCTTAACTGGGCTGGTATGGTGGTGCACACCTTTGATCCCAGTGCTTGGGAGGCTGAGACCTGAGCATCGAAGGTTCGAGGCCAGTCTAAGCAACATAGTGAGACTCAGCAACCTAGCGGACCTTGTTTCAAAAATAAAAAGGCTGGGGGTGTAGCTCGAGGTAGACTGCCCCTGGGTTTAATCCCCAGTACCAAAAGTAAAAGCATAGTTGGGCTGGGTGTGTGGCTCAGTGGTTGGACCTCTTGCCTATCATGCTGGAGGCTCTGGTTTCCATCCCTACTGGTGCCAAAAGGGGTTGGGGGGGGAGCAGAGTCTCATTAATGGTAGGCCTGCAGGTTTCCAGCCCTTAAATGTGTCTTATGTAACTGACATAGTGTCAGTCTCAGACATTACCTTAAAAATCTTCATGGATTCCCCAGTGTTGGCCTTCCTGGAAGGCTGAGGCTCTCGCTCCTGTTCCTGCAGGAGCTCTGGGGCAGGCAGGTCCTATCTGCTCTGCTGCAGGTCCCGCCACGCCCTGCCACCTGCAGCTTGTACTTCTGAGTTTGCCTGGTTTCTCTTGGCCCAGGCCCACTTCAGTCATTATTTTATCTGCTCCTTCAGCCTTCCCCTTATCTACACACATGTATGTGCACATCCATTGGAGTCTGTGACCCCACTGTGACATTTAGGTTTATTGGTAGGAAAACAGATTACTAGGAGAGGCTGTAGTGTTTCTTGTTACTGTGTGTGTGTGTGTGTGTGTGTGTGTGTGTGTGTGTGAGAGAGAGAGAGAGAGAGAGAGAGAGTAAGAGAGTGTGGTCGCGCACAGGCGTGTGTCTGCTCACCAATACTGGGGAATGAACTCGGGAATTCTGAACTGTACTTCTAGCCCTGTTTTTATTTTTTGTTTTATTTTATTTTATTTTTTTTGTGGTACTGGGGATGGAACCCAGGGGTATTCTACCTCCAAACTTACACCCCCAGCTCTATTTTATTTTTTATTTGGAAGTAGGGCTTTGCTAAGTTGCCAAGGCTAGCCCAAATCTGCAATCCTCTGGTCTCAGTCTCCCAAATAGTGGGATTACAGATATATTCCACTGTACAGGGATTGCAAAGATATTCCTAACAGTGGGGAGGCCTCCTAGTCCTTCCTTCCCTTTTCCTCACGGACTTCGTAATAGAGTCACTGGGGAAATGAGTTTCAAACATGCCATATTTAAAATAAATGTGCCAGGCATGGTTGCACATGCCTGTAATCCCAGTACTTGGGAGGCCGTGATAGGATCACAGGTGTGAAGGTAGTCTCAGCAACTTAGGGAGACCCTGTTTCCAATAAATAAAGTAGGGCTGGAGTATAGCTTGGAGTAGAGTGCCCCTGGGTTTCATCCCCAGTGCCATGGGTTAAAACAATGAGTTGGGTTAGGGGTATGGATCAATGGTAGAGCTCTCACCTAGCATGCACAAGGTCCCGGGTTCTATTCCCAGCACTGCACACAAAAAAAATGTCTCTCATTTCAGAAAAGCAAGAAGCTCGTCAAAGGGTCTATGGAGAAGAACAAGATGAAACTGCAAAGAGTAAGGCATTTCCCCTGAAGTAGGCCACTGACCTGTGCCTTTTGGCTTCCCTAGTGAACGAAGCCCCTCACTCACTGCCCCCTCCTCACTTCCCCAGCCATGGCTTGAGTCTTGCTTCATTTCCATGTCTGGACCTTGTGACCAGTGAGTGGATTGTGTCATTCTTAGTTTTGCCAAATCCTACGGTTTTACACCAGCCTTTTCTAAGCTTTTGGTGGTGGTGGTAGTAGTAGTATTGCTACAGTCTTAATAGTTGGCCGTCCCATGGCTTAAAAGTGCCTTTCAAAAATCCAAGCGTAGCTGGGCGTGGTGGCGAACGCTTGTAATCCCAGCATTCGGGAGGCTGAGACCGGAGGATCTGGGTTCGCGGCCAGCCTCAGCTACCTAGTGAGGCACTCCGCAACTTAGCGAGACCCGGTTTCAAAATAAAGTATAAAAAATAGGGCTGGGGGTATAGCTCGGAGGTAGAATGCTCCTGAGTTTAATCCCCAGTACCGCAAAAAAAAAAAAAAAATAGGGCTTGGGGGTGGAGCTCAGAGGTAGAATGCCCTGGGTTCAATCCCCAGTACCAAAAACAAAAACAAACAAAAAACTCCAAGTGAAAGCCGAGCGTGGTGGCGCACGCTTGTAATCCCAGCATTTGGGAGGCTGAGACCGGAGGATCCGGGTTCGCGGCCAGCCTCAGCTACCTAGTGAGGCACTCCGCAACTTAGCGAGACCCGGTTTCAAAATAAGAATAAAAAAATAGGGCTGGGGGTGTAGCTCGGAGGTAGAATGCCTCTGAGTTCAATCCCTGGTATCGGGGAAAAAAAAATCCAAGCGTGTTGGTGCAATACTGGTTTATAATCTCAGTACTTGGGAGGCTAAGACAGGCAGGTTTGAGGACAGCCTCAGCAAGTAGTGGAATTCTCATTAACCTAGGGAGTCCCCTTTCAAAATAAAAATAAAATAGGGCTGGGGGTGTGGCTCAGATGTAGAATGCTAGTACCACACACACAAAAAAAAAAAAAGGAAAGAAGCTAAACCCCGACTCCTCCAATGGAATTTAAGTTCTCCTCACTCGCTTTTTTTTTTTTTTTTTTTTGGTAGTACCCTGGGGTTCTTCGGGTTGTGGCAGAGTCTAGAGAAGGCCGCTCATTCCCCGCCCACTGCAGCTCGGGAGGGGCACCCCAGCGGGCACGCCATAGTTGCCAGATAGTTCCTACGTCTCGTGTCTCGTGTCTTGCGTCTCACTTGAGCTGCACTCTGTTTTTTCCTACTGGGGACAAAAACCCCATTAGAACGCTGGCTCCCGCCCTACTGCTCAGCCACATCCCCAGCCCTGTCTTATTCTTTATTGGAATTTCAGAGTTGGGTGTACATGAGGGAGAGACCTTCTGGGAACCAGGAAGTGAACCCTGTGATTGATTTCTAGAAGCCTTGGTTTCCTTTTTTTTTTTTTTGGTGGTACTAAGGATTAAATCCTAGGGCATTCTACTTCTGAGCTACCCCCTCAGACCTCTTTCCTTTCTTTTTTTTTTTTTTCTCTCTTTCTTGATATTGAACACAGTAATTCTACCTCCGAGCTCTACTCCCAGCCCTTTTTATTTTTGTTTTGAAACAAGGTCTCGCTAGGTTATTGAAAATCTCACTAAGTTGCTGAGGCTGACCTCAAACCTGTGATCCTCTCTCAGCCTCCCATGTACTAGGATTACTGGCTTCTTATTTTCTATTTTGAAACTGGGTCTCATTAAGTTCCTAAGGCTATTCTCAAACCTGCGATCCTCCCGAGTACTGGGCTTGCAGGGCTGCACCGCCATGCCCAACTCTTGGCTTCCTTACTTAGCAACCAGGAAACAGATTCCTCCTGCCGTGCAGTTGTGCTCACCGTCTCATCCAGTCTGGATTTGTCACCTTCCTCAGGAATCCTCCATGTCCAGGGATGACGTGTAGGCTCCTTGGCAGGAAACAACACACATCTTTTTGGCACATCCCCATGGCTTTTTTTTTTTTTTGCGGTACTGGGGATTGAACTCAGAGGCATTCTACATCCGAGCTATACCCCCAGCCCTATTTTTTATTCTTTATTTTGAAACCGAGTCTCACTAAGTTGTGGAGTGCCTCACTAGGTAGCTGAGGCTGGCTGCGAACCCGGATCCTCCGGTCTCAGCCTCTCGAATGCTGGGATTACAAGCGTGCGCCACCACGCCCGGCTTCCCCGTGGCTTTTAGAGTGATCAGAGACATATCAGAGCTGACTCAGAATATGTGTTTACACTCAGGACATACAGTCTCATCCCAAACTGAAGACTCATCGGGCTCCTGACAGTGCCTCAGCTGGCCTGTTAAGAAGTGCCCCATTTGCCAGGCAGCAGGAGAGCATGTCCTTGGGGATTATGTAGCACCCCTAAGCCCCAGGCCACATGTCTTTTGAAGAATGAGGAACCAGTGTATAAAACAAACCCTCTCCTCTAGTGACTACCAAAGCAGTTGGTCCTTTGCTTTCCCATAGTAAGGAACTGATGCTACCCAGCTACACTCTCAGCCCATTTTATGTTTTATTTTGAGACAGAGTCTTGCCAGATTGTGTAGGCTGGCCTCGAACTTGCTCTCCTCCTGCCTCAGGCTCCCGAGTCACTGGGATTATAGGCATGTAGGCATGAGCCTTGTTGTAAGGCTGCCCCACGTTTTACAGATTTTTTTTTTTTTTTTTTGTGCAGTACTGGGGATTGAACTCAGGGGCATTCTACCTCCGAGCTATAACCCCAGCCCTATTTTTTATTCTTTATTTTGAAACCGAGTCTCACTAAGTTGCAGAGTACCTCACTAGATAGCTGAGGCTGGCCTCGAACCTGGATCCTCCGGTCTCGGCCTCCCGAATGCTGGGATTACAAGCGTGCGCCACCACGCTTATTCTTTATTTTGAAACAGGGTCTCACTAAGTTGTGGAATGCTTCACTAGGTAGCTGAAGCTGGCCGCAAACCTGGATCCTCCGGTCTCAACCTCCCAAATGCTGGGATTACAAGCGTGCACCACCACACCCGGCTCAGATAATATTTTTAAGGGGCTCTTCTGTTAAATCTGCCTGGGACAGAGGGCTGACCCTCGTCATTTCTCTAGAAAGGGAAGATGTAAAGGGTTGAAGCTGTCACTTCTGCGTGGGGTGTTAACTGGCTTCTCTAGGAGCCGCTCCTTGTTTCTCCCCTTCTGTCCCGAACGTGCTTGGGTCTGGCCCTCCAGCAAGAGGCTCGGGGGCCACATGTGGAACCGTGTTTGTAGGATAAAGACCAGTTAAAGGAGGAGAAGGAGAAGCTGAAAGAAGAGGCCCGGCGGGCCAAGGAGGAGGCCAAGAAAAGGAAGGAGGAGGAGAAGGAGCTAAAGGAGAAGGAGAGGCGGGAGAAGCGGGAGAAGGACGAGAAAGAGAAGGCGGAGAAGCAGCGGCTCAAGGAGGAGCGGCGCAAGGAGCGGCAGGAGGCTCTGGAGTGAGTGCCCGCCCGCCCGCCTGCCGTGCCCATGCGCCTCTTGCCGCCACACTGAAGGCGGGTCTGTGGCTCTCCGGTTTCCTCTTTCCTACTCCAGGGGCATCGACGGGGCGCAGCCTTCCAGGCTCTCCTCTCAGGAGTGCAGGTCTTGTCCATGCTGACCACTGTCCACCTGGCTGAGATGTGCACATTTTTTAATGTTCTGTTTGTTATTTTCTTTGTTGGTAACTCTACCATAGCCTTATTGCAGACATGAAGGTAACTTAGAATCATTGGATGCAGAATGTAGCACTGACAGCTGAGTGCCACGGCCACTGCCAGAGCCCAAGCCAAGCCGTGGCTGAAACGTGCTTTGCTGTCTCACAGGGCCAAACTCGAGGAGAAGAGGAAAAAGGAGGAGGAGAAACGGTTACGAGAAGAAGAAAAGGTAAGCCGGGCATGGTGGCATATGCCTGTCACCCCAGAACTCAGGAGGTAGAGGCAGGGGCATCACAAGCTCTGGGCCAGCCGCAGTAACTTAGCAAGACCTTGTTTCAGATAGAAATAACTAAATAAGAAGGATGGGGCGGGGGGGTAACTCAGAAATAGAATGGACCTGGGTTCAATCCCCAGAACCACAAAAAAGAAAGAAGAAAAGGGAGCGCACTCCCACCTCTGTCTTCTGGCCTCTGAGAAGTGCCTGGGGGAGTGGGGTTTCGCCTCCGCTGCCGCCTTGTGCTCTGTTGGTCTCGGGAGTGACCACTGAGCCTGTGGCCTGTGGCTCTCAGTGCTTCCTGTTAAGAGCCAACTGGCTCCACACCCTGCTGCCTCATCTTGTGGCTCGCTGGCACTCCCTCCATGGCCATTGGTGGGTTTGGAAAGCTAAAATCAAAACGCCTTCTACTGCTGGGGGTTAGTTCTGGGGCCCCCTGTGCATCCTAAGCACACGTTCCTCTACCTTTCCTCTTTCCGTGGCAGCGCATTAAGGCAGAGAAGGCTGAAATCACGAGGTTCTTTCAGAAACCAAAGACTCCACAAGCCCCCAAGGTGAGCAGTACCTCCTTTCCCTGGCTTTGTGTGCTCTGAGGCTTTTCTGCTTAAAAAATGAAAGGGTGGGCTAGGTGGTGGCGCAGCCTGTGCTTGGGAGGCTGAGACAGAAGGAGTGCAGACTCAAGGCCAATCTTAGCAACTTGGCCAGGCCTTCAGCAGCTTAGCAAGATCCTCTTTCAAATTAAAAACTAAGCCGGGCATGTTGGTACTCACCTGTAATCCTAGTACTTGGGAAGCTGAGACAGGAGAATCGCAGGTAAGGTTAGCCTCCACAACTTCGTAGGCTCTCAGCAACTTGGTGAGACCCTGTTTCCAAATAAAATATAAAAGGGCTGAGGGTGTAGCTCAAGTAGAATGCTGCTGGGGTTCAATCCCCAACACCACAGAAAAATAAGAATAAAAGGACCTGGGTGTGTGTCACGGAGGTAGAGTGTCCGTGAATTCACTCCCCAGTACAAAAACTAAATAAAGATGAAAGGGCATCCTCTGACCAGCAAGCTCTCATGAGGACGACGCCTGTGGTTACCTTGGGCACTTTTACATTTGGTAAAGTCTGAAGGTTTAGTTTCTGATGATTTACTTTGTCCCCAAAAGGCAAAATAAGCAGCCCGTTTGGTAAAGTCGCTTAGCTGGCACCATGAGCCGTGTGGTGGGTGGGGGAAGCCAGCCCGCCCTCTCTGAGGAACCGCTGCTCAGGGTGGGCTGCCCTTAGCCGTGAACCCGTGGTATAAAATCAGGCATCAAGGTTGGCCTCCTGCTGGCCTTGGTCACCGAGCCGTTCCGGTGTGGAGACCCAGCCCTCCTTGCCCCTCTGCCCGTAGACTTGAGGTTTCAGAGTGAGGGAGGAGCTGGGGCCCGTGCCTGCCTCAGTCTGGGACTTGCCATTCCTTCATCTCTCCATCCAACCAGACCTGGGAGGGGTAATTTGCATATAGGAGATTGAGTGAGTTTTACATAGTCGGTGACTACATAGCCCTCCCCCTCGTCAGGAGGTGGAACTTCCATCGCCTTAACAGGTCCCTTCTGGTCCATCCTGCCCACCTGCCCCTGCCGTCGTCCAGCTGATGCCCATGCAGTTTTGCCCTCCATAGGGCATGCTGCAGGACTTGGGCAGTGCACCAGGTTCTGAGTCTGCCTCTGCACTGACCACTCGCAAGCGTGGCGCTCAGGGCCTCCGTCCAGCTGTGTCCTCCGTTCCCTGCTTGGCGTCCCATCAGGCCTCCATTCTGTTTCAGACCCTGGCTGGCTCCTGTGGGAAGTTTGCCCCCTTTGAAATTAAAGAGCACATGATGCTTGCCCCTCGGTGTCGGGCCACCCTCGACCAAGACCTCTGCGATCGCCTGGACCAGCTCCTCCAGCAGCAGAGTGGAGACTGCTCCTTCCTGAGAGACCTGAAAGGCCGTCAGCCCCTCAGGTCCGGGCCCACCAGGGTCTGTAGTCGGAACGCTGACCTTTTCAACAGGTTAGAGCTGGAGGACACTCCTGTGCCCAGCGGGCTGTGCAGGAGCCAGCCCTGGGGGACAGGTTCAGTCTGCTGCTACTGGACGGTGGCCCTTGTGGCCCTGTCTCCTCCTGGGCCTCAGGCTCTGTCTGCCCTGCCTGCTGTGACCCCTGCAGTCTGTCTCCCCCCCGGTGTGTGCTCCCTTCCCCGCGCGCCCCGCCTAGCCGCAGCCTGCCTTGCATGGGGCCGGCAGTGTGGGGGTGGAGGTGCAGGGCAGCCCCGGGGCGTTGAGGGTAGTGTCATGGGAAGCTGGCACCTGAGTGCGGGTCTGACCTGCCAGTGACGTGGTGATCGTGGAGAGCAGCAAGGCTGATGGCGTTCCAGAAAGGAGGAAGTTTGGCCGGATGAAGCTCCTCCAGTTTTCTGAGAATCACCGGCCGGCGTACTGGGGGACGTGGAATAAGAAGACAACAGTCATCCGCCCACGAGACCCCTGGGCCCAGGACAAGGTGAGTGCTGGTGCAGGTGGGCACCCTCCCTCACATCCTCACCGCCTGTGCACGCTGACTCGTCTCAGCTCCCACATGCCTGGTGACAGTCGCAACGCCCCACGTCTCTGCTCCAGAAGCTGCTCGACTATGAGGTGGACAGTGATGAAGAGTGGGAAGAGGAGGAGCCCGGGGAGTCCCTGTCCCACAGTGAGGGGGTAAGCGCTGGAGCTGCAGAACTGCGTCGGGACCCTGGTCACGGCTTGCCAGCCCTGGCCTGGACCTGCAGTGTGGTGTGAAAACCCAGATCCTGTGTGCTAGGGCGTTCCACCACCGAGCTGCACTCCATCCTGGAAACCTGAACCCACGTTAACATCCACATTCCCAGCTTCCCGTAGGTTGGGAGACAGCTGCATCTGGGCCTGAATGCACCCCAGTCTTCACCGCTCCCTGTTGCCTGGCTTTGCCAGCCCTGTAACCTAATGGGATTCCTGCTGTCTCATGGTGTCGGTAGGAACCTGTCCCAAAGCAGGTATTCACAGCAGGGCACAGTGGCGTGCTACTATAATCCCAGTGCTTGGGAGGCTGAGACAGGAGGATCGCAAGTTCATGGCCAGCCTCAGCAACTTAGTGAGACTCTGTTTCAAAATAAAAAGGACTGGGAGTATAGCTCAGAGGTAGAATGTCCCTGGATTCAATCCTCTATACACACATACAAAAAAAAAAAAAAGGTTTTTTTTTTCATTTTGTGATATTGAGGATGGAATCCAGGCTTCTTTTATGCTAGGTGAGCAATCTCCACTTTACTATATTCTGAGCCTCTCAGATTTGCATTTTTACTGAAGCGCGTTTGTCTGTCACTGGGGATTGAATGCAGGGTCATAAGCTGCTGTGGCTGGCTGAGAACTTGCAATCCTCCTGACGTAGCCTCCCATGTGCCGGAATTACAAGCATTGCGCCACCGCACCCAGCATGAGAGCTGTATTCTTTTTTCTCATTGGATGAACTTACTGAGTCTTGTTTTCTTCCTGAGGACGATGATGATGAAGTAGGCGAGGATGAAGATGAGGACGATGGCTTTTTTGTGCCCCATGGGTACCTGTCTGAAGATGAAGGCGTGACCGAGGTGAGGGGCAGCGCTTGGTGGCTCTGTTCCTGGGCTGCGCAGGTGTGAGCACCAGCCCCAGTAGGCTCCGGGCGTGTCCCTTCCCCACCATAGCTCCCAGGAATTCTCACCTGAAGCTTACTTGTAGTCCTGCCTAAGCCTGCAGTTGGTTTTGCCCAGGAGGGCGGCAGATGTGTAGAGAAAGAGTCCAGTGAGGGGCATCTGCATAGAGGCCCTGGCAAGCGAAGGCTGTGGTCTGCAGGTCAGGACCCGGGGCTTTCTCAACTGAAGTAGGACTGGTGACCAGCCCTGACCTACAGGTCTCGAGTGTTCAGTTTGACCAGTTTTAACAGTTGACTGCATTTGTGAATTGCCCTAGAAATAAACCTACAACTCTCATCTCTCCAGAAGTTCCAGTCCCTACAGCCTATCTCCTCCGTTCTTAGGTCTCGAGGCCCCTTGTGCCGAGGACAGGTAACGGCTGTCTTGGCTCACTCGCAGGGGATGCACTCCTTCCATGTTGACCAGTGAGGCTTCCTGGTCTCTGCTGGGCAGAGGCCCTGCTGCTGAGGTTGCAGTTTGGGTTGGTGATGCGATTTCACATTAACCATGGAATTCAGAATGGTCAGAGGCCCCATGTGGAGGTCAAGATATCTGTGGCAAGCCGGGCATGGTGGCACACCCTTGTAATCCCAGTACTTGGGAGGCTGAACAGGAGGATTGCAAGTTCAAGGACAGCCTCAGCTACTTAGGCCCTCCACAAACTAGAGAGACCCTGTTTCAAAGTAAAAATAAAATAGGGCTCAGGGGGTGAATGCCCTGAGTTCAATAAATATGACCTGTGACCTCCCACAAGTGGTCAGGTGTAGGCTCTTCGGTGCGGAAACGTATGTGCTCATTTCATGCTTCTTGGGCTGGAGGAGACATGGCCAGGAGTCTGGGCAGTGTTTCCCACGCTGGCCGCTCTCCGAGTGGTGCCGCATAGGTGCCTGGCAGAGCGGCCGAGCCCTAAACAGATGTCTGCTTTCCTACCTACAAGGAGTGCGCCGACCCGGAGAACCACAAGGTGCGCCAGAAGCTGAAGGCCAAGGAGTGGGACGAGTTCTTAGCAAAGGGGAAGAGGTTCCGCGTCCTGCAGCCTGTGAAGATCGGATGCGTGTGGGCAGCCGGCGGTGACAGCAGCTCGGGTGCTGACCTGAAGGTGCTGCAGCAGTTTGCAGTCTGCCTCCTGGAGACGGCGCCTTCCGAGGAGGAGCCCACGCCCAAGGCCTCCAGGAGGGAGAAGAGGGACCAGCAGAGTGAGTGGGCGGGGTCCACCCAGGCACCCTCAGGCTCAGGACAGTGGCATGGTGGTGCCGTGGTCTTTCCACAAACGGCAGAGGGTGACACTCACCAGGCACGTCCTCTAGTTGCCTGATCATTCAGCTAACCCATCCTTGGTGGGGTGTTTTTTTTTTTTTGGGTTTTTTTTTTTTGGTTTTTTTGTAGTACTGGGAATTGAACTCAGGGACTTTCTGCCTTTAAGCTATACCCCCAGCCCTATTTTATTTTTTATTTTGAAACAGGGTCTAAGTTGCTGAGGCTAATCTTGAACCTGTAGCCCTCCTGTCTCAGCCTCCTGGAGTGCAGGGATGACAGGCGAGCACCACCATGCCCTGCTTGGTGGTTTTACTTACTCAGTGCTGGAGTGGAGCTCAGGGCCTCCCGAGTGCTGAGCAGGTGCTCTGCCACTGAGCGACACTCTAGTCTTGTCCTTGGTAATGTTAAGCACCTCTCGGGACACAGGACAGAGTGCCAGAGGGCGGGGGGGGGGGGCACACGTGTACCGAGCACACATCTCACTTGCTGAGATCGAGACACAGTCCTCGTGGAAGTAGCGCAGGTCTGCCCTGGCTGTCTGGCTGTGTGCGCCATCAGACCCATACCCTGTCCCCTGTCCCACCAGTCCTGGCCCAGCTGCTCCCGCTGCTGCACGGCAATGTGAACGGGAGCAAGGTGATCATCCGCGAGTTCCAGGAGCACTGCCGCCGAGGGCTGCTCAGCAAGGACGCCGGCCCCCCCAGCCCCAGTGCCGAGCGCCCGCAGACCCCCACCGCCATCGAGGATGCCGCCGTGCCCTCCAAGGCCAGGCTCAAGCGGATCATTTCCGAGAACTCTGTGTACGAGAAGCGGCCTGACTTCAGGATGTGCTGGTACGTCCACCCGCAGGTGCTGAAGAGCTTCGACCGGGAGCACCTGCCTGTGCCCTGTCAGTGGAGCTACGTCACCATGGTGCCTGCGGCCCCTAGAGAGGACAGTGCCAGCACCCCCACCGTGGCACCCGGCCAGGGCACGCCTGTCTCCCTGAAGAGGAAGTCAGCAGGCAGCATGTGCATCACGCAGTTCATGAAGAAGCGCAGGCATGACGGGCAGGTGAGCCGCCGCTGCTGCCAAGGGCTGGGGCTGGGGCTGGGGCCACTTGACAAGATGAGAGGTGAGGTTCACAGTGAAACTGAGTGGGAAGCAGGGCCCCCGCATGCTCCCCTGGCACAGCCATCCTCCTCACACACTGTCAGCACGTTGCACCAGCAACAAGCCCAGCCAGGCCTGGTGGCGCACACTTATAATCCCAACACGTGGGAGGATGAGATGAGGGGATTGCAGGTCCGAGGACAGCCTTGGCAAACAGTGAGACTTTCTTCAACCTCATGAGACCCTGTTTCAAAATTAAAATAGGGCTGGGGTAGCCGGGCATGGTGGCACACACTTGTAATCCGAGCATTTGGGAGGCTGAGACCCGAGGATGTGGGTTCACGGCCAGCTTCAACTACTTAGTGAGGCACTCCACAACTTAGTGAGACCCTGTTTCCAAATAAAGAATAAAAATAGGGCTGGGGGTGTAGCTCGGAAGTAGAATGCCCCTGAGTTCAATCCCCAGTACCACCAAAAGAAATAGGGCTGGGGTGTAGCTTGGAGTGGCCCTGGATTCAATCTCCAGTGTCACACACGTCAGTGTGCCCTCGTGGCCATGGCCTCTTCACTTGAGGTCCATGATTGATGTGAGGACTAGCTCCTGGGGTTCTGCATTTGGGCATTGTTACACATGTATAAATTGCTATCTCAGAGTGGTCCCCAGCAGCCCCTGCTCTGCCCGTCGCCCCTCCGCCCTGCCCTCACAGCCGCTTCCCCGTGCCGTCTGTGCTCTTCCGGGGCGAAGGGTCGGGTCCTGCAGTGGGTCCTGTGCATTTACGGCTCTCTACTGCCTTGTGGATCGCTTCTCTTGAGTGCTTAGCAGTATTCCACTGCGGCTCCTTTACCTGTGCCTTCTGTTGGCTTGCCCCGTGAGCACCAGCATTCCCGTGCCCTGAGCACGCTCATACACAGGGACCAGTGCAGCACTGTGGTGGGACAGCCGGGAGCCCGCCGTGCAGTGCCTGTGTGGCAGTGACGAGCACCGAGGAAGGACAGGCGCCAGAGCCCGGGTGCACCACGGGGGTTCTCCCGTGTGGACCCCTGAAGAACCCCAAGCTCAAAGAGGCCCCCACCACAGACAGCCTGTGTTAGCCTCTGCCGTGTCCCTTCTGTTACCACTGAGTGAATGTCTGAGTCTCTGCCTCTGTCTGCTCCTCCTGGAAGCGCACGCGCGCGTGCATTCTACCTCCAAGCTACACCCCCAGCCCTATTTTTTATTCTTTATTTTGAAACAGGGTCTCACTAAGTCAAGGAGGGCCTCACTAGGTAGCTGAGACTGGCCAGAAACCTGCCAACCTCCTGTCTCTGCCTCCCAAGCACTGGGATTACAAGCGCGTGCCACCAAGCCTGGCCCTATGTTTTATTCTTTACTTTGAAACAGGGTCTCACTAAGCTGGAGAGGGCGTCACTAAGTAGCTGAGGCTGTCCGTGAACCTGCGATCCTCCTGTCTCAGCCTCCCAAGTACTGAGATGACACATGTGCACCACCACGCCTGGCTTGGAAGCCAGTTTTAACACATGGGCATTGGGTCCTCACTGGAGGCCACCACCCTATGCACTTAAGAGTTTCAGAGACTCGATTTTTCTAAGGAACAAGACGAAGGTTGTGAGATCCCAGGCCCCTGAGACGCAGGCTGTGGGAGGTGCATGTGGCAGGTCACGTGGTAACGGGGGAGCCAGAGGGCAGCAGGCGAGGGGACTGGCTCCAAGGGTGGTGCCAGAACGACTCCCTGCTGCCGGGTGAGGACATGGGTACCTTGCAAATCTTCCTAAGCTGTCACAGCAAGAGGAGTTGCCAGAGAAGCCTAAAAGGGCCTGGTGTCACCGCTGATGCTGTTCCCCCTTGCCCCAGAGCCATCTCGATGTGACATGTGTGCAGCAGACCCCATGGGGACCTGCTGGATTGGAGCTGGAGTCCACACAACTTTCTCTGGAAGGAGGAGCTCGGCAGAACCTTCTCGTCGTCCTCATTGTTTTCCCTAGTTTTAGAAGGAACCCAGGTGTGGCTGCCTGAGTCCAAACAGGCTGGGGGAAAGACATGTTTGGAGCTGGGCCTGGTGGTATACCTTTGTAATCCCAATAATTGGGAGGTTGAGACAGGAGGCTCACAGGTTTGCTGCCAGCCTCAGCAACACGAGACCCTCCGCAACTTAGACCCTGTTTCAAAATTAATAAGCCAGGCATGGTGGTGCACACTTGTCAGTACTTGGGAGGCTGACACAGGAGGATTGAAGGTTCGTGGCCAGCCTCAGCTACTTAGGCGCTCTGAATCTTAGACTCTGTTTCAAGATAAAGAATAAAAAAATAGGGCTGGGGATACAGCTCAGAGGTAGAATGCCCCTGGGTTTAATCCCCAATACCAAAGAAGAAAAAAAAAGAAAAAGATATATTTGTGCCGGGCGTGGTGGCGCACGCTTGTAATCCCAGCATTCGGGAGGCTGAGACCTGAGGATCCGGGTTTGCGGCCAGCCTCAGCTACCTAGTGAGGCACTCTGCAACTTAGTGAGACTCGGTTTCAAAATAAAGAATAAAAAAAAATAGGGCTGGGGGTATAGCTCGGAGGTAGAATGCCCCTGAGTTCAATCCCCAGTTCTGCAAAAAAAAAAAAAAAAAAAAAAAAAGATATATTTGTGTCATAGTCCAAGCAGGAGTGTTGACCTTTGCCCTGGCCCTGCCCTGCTGTGCTCCGCCTCCTCTTCTGCGCTGGGGTGCAGTTGTCTTCTCTTGTGTGGCCGTCCTGGTCACGTGTCCCACTCACGTTTCTCTTCGTGGAAGGCCGTGATTTGAGCCTCATGTTGGCACCGTGCAGAGTCTAGCATGCGAACTTCTACACTTCATGGGTACTAAGGTTCCTCATTACTTGAGATAGCCTCCAGGAAAGATAAATGTGCCTCTTAATGTAGGCTGCGTCAGAGCGGGGCTGTGGAGTCGGGTGTGCGGCATCTTGCCTGCCAGCGGGGTGCCCTCAGGTGGCCTCACTCCTTCCACAGCAAGGGCCTTGTCCGCCACACGCCCCGCTGGGGCCACTGCACCTAGCACTGACCACAGCATAGCCACCTGCAGCCCACAGCCTGAGCTGCCTGTGCCCAGGGGTTCCGCCTCAGCAGGCCCAGTGTCCTGGGGTCCGTGTTTGCAAACACCCACCTCAGGCATGATGTCCAGAGAAGCGCTGTGCGGAGGTGGAAGCACCTGCCCGTGAGTCCCTGAGAGGTTCCATGGGTTGTTGGGCAGTCCTCGACGACCCACCCAGCCCCTTCAGAGCCCTCCAGGGTGCGTGGCCGGCGCTGCTCTCCACTCCTTCCTCCAGTTTTGTCTATCTCGGGAGTTGCAAAGGGAAAGAAGCCCGTGTGTCTGTCTGGAATCGGGCAGTATGCATTCTACAGAAGTGTCTGACCACCAAGCCTCGTCCCCAGTCCCAGAGTGCTCTCTAGCTGCCAGTCTGGGGAACCGTGGTTGTGCTAGGTCACAGTAGGATGTAGACAGACCTTTGATAAGGTTACACTTGATTTTATTTTCCAGAGTTTTTAAAAAAAATTCTCAGCCGGGCGTGGTGGTGCACACTTGTAATCCCAGCATTTGAGAGGCTGAGACCGGAGGATCCGGGTTCGTGGCCAGCCTCAGCTACCTAGTGAGGCACTCTGCAACTTAGTGAGACCCTGTTTCCAAATAAAGAAGAAAAAATAGGGCTGGGGGTATAGCTCGGAGGTAGAATGCCCGAGTTCAATCCCCAGACCGCAAAAAAAAAAAAAAAAAATTCTCAGTAGAGCTCAGAGGATCCGAATGGTCTGACATTTGCCCCTAAAAGGATTAGGTCTAGTGAGGTAAACAGGTCTATGCTAGGCCCCAAGTACTTCTAGGCCTTAGGATGCCTCTGTTCTCTTCAATTTTTTTTTTTTCTTTTTGCAGTACTGGGGATTGAACCCAGAGGACTTCTACCACTGAGCTATACCCCCAGCTCTTTGGGGGGAAGGTACTAGGGATTAAGCCTTAGTTCTACCTCTGAGCTATACCCCAGCCCTTTGTGTTTATTTATTTGTACTGAAGGTTGAAATCAGAGGTGGTCTACCCCAGAGCTACATCCCGAGCCAAATTTTATTTGAAACAGGGTCTCACTAAATTGCTGAGGCTGGCTTCCAAACTTCCGTCCTCCTATCTTAGCCTCCCAAGTACTGGAATTACAGGTGTGAGCCACCACACCTGGCTTTTTTTTTTCTTTTTGTGGTACTGAGGATTGAACCCAGAGGCATTTTACCCTTGAGCTACATCCCCAGCCTGATTTTTTTTTTTTTTTTTTTTTCAGTACTAGGGATTGAACTCAGGGGCGTTCTACCTTTGAGCTATACCCCCAGCCCTATTTTTTATTCTTTATTTTGAAACCAGGTCTCACTAAGTTGCGGAGGGCCTCACTAGGTAGCTGAGGCTGGCCTCGAACCCGGATCCTCAGGTCTCAGCCTCCCAAATGCTGGGATTACAAGCGTGCGCCACCACGCCCGGCCTGATTTTTTATTCTTTATTTTGAAATAGGGTCTCAACTAAGTTGCAGAGGGCCTCACTAAGTAGCTGAGGCTGGCTGGAACCCGAATTCTCCAGTCTCAGCCTCCCAAATGCTGAGATTACAAGCATGCGTCACCGCGCCCAGCTCACACCTGGCTTTTTTTTTTTTTTTTTTTTTTTTT
>PVLC010020718.1:13272-29001 GCA_004027655.1 Graphiurus murinus | reverse complement strand
AAAAAAAAAAAAAAAAAAAAAGAAAAAAAAGAATAAAATTAAAAAATTAAGCACAGTGATGCCCCCTGTGCAGTAACAGTGGGATGAATGAGGCCCGAAGGTAAGGCAAAAACAGGTGCTACAAGCTGAGCATGGTAGAACACACTTGTGATTCCAGTACTTGGGAGGCCGAAACAGAAGGATCACAGGTTCTAATCCAGTCTTAGCAACTTTACAAGACCCTGTTTCAAAATAAAAAGGGTGGGAGCTATAGTTCAAAGGCAGAATGCCCATGGGCTCAATCCCCAGTACCAAAAAAAAAGAAAAGAAACATAGGTGTTACAAAAGTCAGAGGCTTGGTGTAGGCAGTCTGTGTGTGAGATGTACCAACAGGTGTGGATGGGGCACATGCACAGTGGGAGCAAAAGTGCAGAGGCACACAAGACTTAGAAGAGGTAATATGTAGGGGCAAAAAGTATAGGTTAGGAAAGCAGAATGCTGGAATCATATGTGCTTGGGGCAGGAGCGGTAAAGATAAAGTAAAAGGTGACTTCAAACATTTTAGACAAACTGCAATAAGCAAACACTACTAGAGTTTGTTCTATGCCAAACATGTGCTGGTGCCAGGGAGACTGGGGACTCAGACGGTCTTTGTCCTCAGGGAGCTCCCAGTAAATAATTACAAAACACAGGAGGGAAGCACGCCTAGCCCACCAGGGAAGCAGACTTCTGAGTTTTGAACAGTGAGCAGACAAGGCCTGGCATCCAAGGAAGGAGAACAAGAGGGAATGATGTGCTGGGGGTGGGTAAGGGAGGTCACTACTCAGTGTGGCGAAAGGAGACAGCTAAAGGAATGGCTAGAAGAGGACCCCCAAGGGGCTCTTGGGGATGCCAGTTAACATTCTGCCTGTAATCTGAGTGCTGGGATTTGTTATTTTGTAAGTATTCATTTACTGGTACACTAATGATTTCTTTGTTTTTCTGTATATGTGATATACTTCAACAAAAAGTCCCAATCTAAGCCGGGCGTGGTGGCGCACGCTTGTAATCCCAGCATTTGGGAGGCTGAGACCGGAGGATCCGGGTTAGTGGCCAGCCTCAACTACCTAGTGAGGCACTCCGCAACTTATTGAGACTCGGTTTCAAAATAAAGGATAAAAAATAGGGCTAGGGGTGTAGCTCGGAGGTAGAATGCCCCTGAGTTCAATCCCCAGTACCGTAAAAAAAAAAAAAAAAAAAAAGTTCCAATCTAGCCTCAGCAACTTAGTGAGACCCTGTTTCAAAATAAAAAATTTAGAAAGGGCTGGGGGTGAAGGTCATAGGTAGAATGCCCCTGGGTCCAATCCCCTGTACCAAAATGAACAAAAAAAAGCAGGCAGGGGTCATCAGATCATGGACATGCACAATCGTCCAAAAACATCTATCATCAGGCCCGAACAAGACTTGAAATAATGCCTGAGATGCAGCCTTGTGTGGGCAAGAGCTAGGGCAGCCTGCGGGCCTAACTAGGAGGAACTATGCCAAGAATATGCGTTTTACCCAAAAATGATTCAATTTGCCATTGTCGGCTAAAGGAATGTTAGAGTAAATCAGTCAAGTGGGTCTGTGCACTGGCTGTAGCATCAGGGAATGTAATTATCTACCCAATCTATCTGAATCTGTTCTCCACTTCTTGGTGTTAGGTGGGGGCCAAGACAAGTGGTGGCAAACTCCAGGATAACGTTGTGCCTCCAGGCTCTGCACCTTGATCAGCTTGAGCAGGTGGCACAGCTGCAAGGCAGAGCAGGAGTGCAGCTATGAATGTAGCTTTTAAGTAGAGTGAGCAGAGAGTCAGAGGCTAGGTCACAGTCAGTGACCTGTCCCAGGACAGGCAGTGAGACAGACTAGAATGTGGCCAAAGGGCTGAGGTCCCTCAGGGCTATCAGAAGAGGAAGTTGCGCCACAGTTCGAGGCAAGAGAAACTGCCTAGGAAGAAGAGGTGATGCTGGGGGCAGGGTTTAACATACTACATTCATTGCCAAGTGTGTTCTTTTTATTTTTTTTTTTGCGGTACTGGGGATTGAACTCAAGGGCATTCTACCTCCGAGCTATACCCCAGCCCTATTTTTTATTCTTTATTTTGAAACAGGGTCTCACTAAGTTGCGGAAGGCCTCACTAAGTAGCTGAGGCTGGCTGCGAACCCAGATCCTCCAGTCTCAGTCTCCCATGTACTGGGATTATAAGTGTGTGCCACCACACCTGGCTCCCTATTTTTCATTCTTTATTTTATTTTTTCATTATTTTAAAACAGGGCCTTATCAAGTTGCAGAGGGTCTCACTAAGTAGTAGCTGAGGCTGGCCGTGAACCTATGATCCTCCTGTCTCAGCCTCCCAAGTACTGGGATTACAAGTATGCACCACCACGCCTGGCTCTTATTTTATTTTTATTTGGAAACAAGGTCTCATTAAGTTGATACGAACATCACTGGGTTGCTGAGGCTGACCTTGAACCTGCCTTTCTCCTGTCTCAGCCTCCCGAGTAATGGGTTCACAGGCATGCCCTACCAAGCCTGGCTATAATCCTAGTACTTAGAAGGCTGAGACAGGAGGCTGGCAGGTTCAAGGACAGCTTTAACAAGTAGTGAGACTCTCATCAACCTAGCGAGGCCAGCGTCACAAAGCCCGTGAATAACAGGAACAGCATTTGAATGCACAGTCTCACTGCAGACTCCACACTCCTAACTACACCATATTGTGACCCTCTTAATCTGAGTCTATTCTGAAACATAAAAGTCACAATAAACAGAGCAACTATTTGTTGAGTGGGTTCTGCTAAGGAAGCAAGCTAAGCATTTTGTATTTCTCATTTAATCCTCCACAAACACTAGGAGGAAGATAGCTCTGTGATCAAGCTGAGGCTGCATCATTTGCTCAAAACAACAGAGCTGGTAATTAGAATGAGCAGGTTTTGAAACTGATTCAATCTGATGAATTCAACCTTGGGCTGCTTCTCGCTTGGGTCCTGATTCTTCTATGAAGCTCCACTACAGGAACGGGATACTAGGCCTCAGGATCCCCAATCTTCCATTGTTTCTCCAAGGCTGGACTCCTAGAAGAGAACCTCTCATTCTAACCTCTCTAACCTACCCAGGAAGCTCAAGGAGATCCTATCAATTCTGAAGCTTTTTTTTTTTTTTTTTTTTGCAGCCCCTGGGGATGAACTCAGGGGCATTCTACCTCCGAGCTATACCCCCAGCCCTATTTTTTATTTTTTATTCTTTATTATTATTAATTTATTTATTTATTTATTTATTTATTTATTTTGCGGTATACTGGGGATTGAATCCAGGGGCATTCTACCTCCAAGCTACACCCCAGCCCTATTTTTTATTCTTTATTATTATTATTATTATTTATTTATTTATTTTGCGGTACTGGGGATTGAATCCAGGGGCATTCTACCTCCAAGCTACACCCCCAGCCCTATTTTTTTATTCTTTATTTTGAAACAGGGACTAAGTTGTGGAGTGCCTCACTAGGTAGCTGAGGCTGGCCGTGAACCCGGATCCTCCAGTCTCAGCCTCCCAAATGCTGGGATTACAAGCATGTGCCACCACGCCCGGCTTTATTCTTTATTTTTGAAACAGGGTCTCGCTAAGTTGCAGAGAACCTCACTAAGTAGCTGAGGTTCATGAACCCAAATCCTCTGGTCTCAGCCTCCCAAGTACTGGGATTACAATCGTTGCACCACCACGCCTGGCCCGCCAGCCCTATTTTTGATTCTTTCTTTTTGAAAGAGGTTCTCACTAAGTTTCTGAGAGCCTCACTAAGTAGCTGAGGCTAGCCACAAACCTGCAATCCTCCTGTCTCAGACTCCCAAGTACTGGGATAACAAGCGTATGCCACTATGCCCAGGTCCAATTTTATTTCTTCTTTGGAAACAGGGTCTCACTAGGTTGATGAGAGTACTTGCTGAGGCTGTTCTCGAACCTGCAATCCTCTTGCCTCAGCCTCTCAAGTACTGAGATTACAGGTGTACAGCACCATGCTTGGCTCCTGAGAGATCTTTAGAAACTGAGGATACTATTAAGAGTCAACCAAGCTGGGCATGGTAGCGCACGCTTGTAATCCCAATACTTGGGAAGCTGACATAGGAGGATCACAAGTTCAGAACCAGCCTCAGCTACTTAATGAGGCCCTCTACAATTTAGTGAGACCCTGTTTCAAAATAAAGAATAAAAAATAGGAGTAGGGATGTAGCTCGGAGGTAGAATGCCCCTGGGTTCAATCTCCAGTACCACATTAAAAAAAAAAAAAAAAGCTGGGCTTAGTGGCACACACTTGTAATCCCAGCATTTGGGAGGCTGAGACTAGAGGATCCGGGTTCGCGGCCAGCCTTACCTGCTTAGTGAGGCACTTTGCAACTTAGTGAGACTCTGTTTCAAAATAAAGAATAAAAAAATAGGGCGGGGAGTGTAGCTCGGAGGTAGAATGCCCCTGAGTTCAATTCCCTGTACCACAAAAAAAAAAAAAAAAAAAAAAGTCAATCAGCACCACCAGGTATGAGCACTCAGTACATGCCCCTGTATTATGCATCATCTCATTTTTTTTCCCCCACAGTATAAGGGATTGGTCCATTCACTCTTTATATTTACTCTATAAAGTAGAGGCTAATTCAATCCCAATGCTATAGATAAAGAAACTAAGGCTCAGAACTATTAAGTGACTAAGTGACTTGCTCAAGGTGATATAGTCAGGAAACAAGTAGAACTGGGATGAGCAACCAGGTCTGCTGAACATCAGAACACAGATTAGGCTGAGCTTTTCTTTCTTTCTTTCTTTCTTTCTTTTTTTTTTTTTGTGTGTGGTGGCACTAAGGATTGAACCCAGGAGCATTGAACCTCTGAGCTACATACTCAGCCCTTTTTGAAATCTTGAAACAAGGTCTCACTAAGTTACTGAGGCTGGCCTTGAATCTGCAATCCTCCTATCTCAGCCTCCCGCATACTAGGATTACAGGATGTGCCTCCGCACCTGGCTACAGCATGAGCTTTTCTGTGTGTGCGTGCGTGCGTGCATGCGTGTGTGTGGTACTGGGGTTTGAACCGACGGGCATTCTACCTCCGAGCTATACCCCCAGCCCTTTTTTTTTGGCACTGGGGATGGAATCCAGAGGCATTCTACCTCCAAGCTATGCCCCCAGGATGATTTTATTTCTTATTGGGAAACAGGGTCTCCCTAGATTGCTGAGAGCCTCACTAACTTGCTGAGTCTGGCTTTGAACCTACGATCCTTCTGTCTCAGCCTCCCAAAAACTGGGATTACATGTGTGTACCACCACACACATTCCCAGTCCTTTTTTTTTTCTTTTCTTTTCTTTGGTGGTACTGGGGATCAAACCTAGGGGCATTCTACCTCTGAGCTACACCCTCAGCCCTATTTTTTTTTAATTAATTATTTATTTATTTTTGTGGTACTGGGGATTGAACTCAGGGGCATTCTACCTCGGAGCTATACCCCCAGCCCTATTTTTAATTCTTTATTTTGAACCAGGTCTCACTAAGTTGCGGAGTGCCTCACTAGGTAGCTGAGGCTGGCCGTGAACCCGGATCCTCCAGTCTCAACCTCCCAAATGCCGGGATTACAAGCGTGTGCTATCACACCCGGCTTCCTCTTTTATTCTTTATTTTAAAATAGAGTTTCTCAAGCCGGGCGTGGTGGCGCACGCTTGTAATCCCAGCATTCGGGAGGCTAAGATCAGAGGATCCGGGTTCACGGCCAGCCTCAGCTACCTAGTGAGGCACTCCGCAACTTAGTGAGACTCGGTTTCAAAATAAAGAATAAAAAATAGGGCTGGCGGTATAGCTCAGAGGTAGAATGCCCCTGAGTTCAATCTCCAGTACCGCAAAAAAAAAAAAAAAAAAAATAGAGTCTCTCAGCCGGGCATGGTGGCGCATGCTTGTAATCCCAGCATTTGGGAGGCTGAGAAAGGAGGATCCAGGTTCGCGGCCAGCCTCAGCTACCTAGTGAGGCACTCTGCAACTTAGTGGGACCTTGTTTCAAAATAAAGAATAAAAAATAGGGCTGGAGGTATAGCTCGAAGGTAAAATGCCCGAGTTCAATCCCCAGTACCGCAAAAAAAAAAAGAGTCTCTCTAAGTTGCTGAGGGCTTCACTAGGTAGCTGAGGCTGGCCACGAACCCGGATCCTCTGGTCTCAGCCTCCCAAATGATGGGATTACAAGTGTGCACTACCACACCCAGCAGGATGTTTTAATTCATTTTTTTCTTTTGGTTTATCTGAATATTCTATAATAATCTTATATTAATTTTGAAATTAAAAAATTAAGTATTGCTTTAAAATAAGCCATAACAGGGCTGGGCGTGGTGGCATACGCTTGTAATCCCAGCATTTGGTAGGCTGAGACCAGAGGATCCGGGTTCTCGGCCAGCCTCAGCTACCTAGTGAGGCACTCCGCAACTTAGTGAGACCCTGTTTCAAAATAAAGAATAAAAAATAGGACTGGGGGTATAGCTCGGAGGTAGAATGCCCCTGAGTTCAATCCCCAGTACCGCAAAAATAAATAAATAAAAATAAAATAAAATAAGCCATAACATAAATTATAAAAACCTTGCATAAGTCAGGGCCTGAGTTTTATACACTTTTCTTCAGGGCCTTACCTTTTATTGTAGTCAAAATGAAGAAAGCTATGAGGGTGTTGTTGATAGCGCAGGTGGACTTGGCAACACAAGATAAGACCGTGTAGGGATTTAAGAGATAGCTGGAGAAGAACACACATATTTGATATTAGTAATCCATATTTGGTATTATTAAATGGACCAAGAAGTCCTGGCTATCACAGCCAAGAAGCTCAAGAGACTTACTAAAAATATATGCAAAGGAAGGCAAGTGCTTAGAAATGAGTTCTCCCTGAGAGCAGAGGATCCAGGTTCGCCGCCAGCCTCAGCTACCTAGTGAGGCACTCTACAACTTAGTGAGACCCTGTTTCAAAATAAAGAGTAAAAAATAGGATTGGGGGTATAGCTCGGAGGTAGAATACCTCTGAGTTCAATCCCCAGTACTGCAAAAAAAAAAAAAAAAAAAAAAAGAAATGAGTTCTCCCAAAAGAGAATGGAGTAGGGGTTGGGCCCAATGAATACAACATACTGAACCTCATGCTATGTGGTGTATAGAAAACCACCATATTTAATCATACAGAGATCCTAAAAAATAGCAATAATAGGTAGGCATGGTGGTGCATGTTTGTAATCCTAGAATTTGGGAGGCTGAGACCAGAGGATCCAGGTTCGCCCTCTGCAACTTAGTGAGACCCTCTTTCAAAATAAAGAATAAAAAATAGGGCTGTGGTGTAGCTCGAAGGTAGACTGTCCCTGGGTTCAATCCTCAGTACTGCAAAAAAAAAAAAAAAAAAATTAGCAATAATATTATTCCAGTTTTGCAGATGAGGAAACTGAGATTTAGTGGCTAAGTAACTTGATGAAGTATTCATGGTCTAATACATACATTCAAAATAAGGTTTGTCGCCGGGTGTGGTAACGCATGCTTGTAATCCTAGTACTTGGGAGGCTGAGACTGAGGATCACAGGTTCTAAGCCAGCCTCAGCTACCTAGTGAGGCCCTCCACAACTTAGTGAGACACTGTTTCAAAATAAAGAATAAAAAATAGGGCTGGGAGTGTAGACTACCCTGGGTTCAAAAAAAAAAAAAAAAAAGAGGTCCTAAGGCCAATATTCTTGCTACTATTTAGTACTCTTGGTAGCCAAGAAGTATTCACTAAGCCAGAAACCAGAAACCACAGACAGTTAGTAGGTATCCATTAGCCAGGTGTAATGGCGCTCCCTTGTAATCCTAGCATTTGGGAGGCTGAGACCAGAGGATCCAGGTTCGTGGCCAGCCTCAGCTACCTAGTGAGGCACTCTGCAACTTAGTGAGCCCCGGTTTCAAAATAAAAAATAAAAAATAGGGCTGGAAGGTAGAATGGAAGGTATAGCTCGAAGGTAGAATGCCCCTGAGTTCAATCCCCAGTACCGCAAAAAAAAAAAAAGGTAGTTGTGCGTGGGTGTGCATACTTGTAATCCCAGTACTTGGAAGCCTGAGTCAGGAGGATCACAGGTTCTAAGCCAGCCTTGGCAACTTAGCAAGGCTCTCTGCAACTTAGTGAGACTTATTTCCAAATGAGAAATAAAAGCTGGGCGTGGTGGCGCACGCTTGTAATCCCAGCATTCGGGAGGCTGAGACCAGAGGATCGGGGTTCGAGGCCAGCCTCAGCTACCTAGTGAGGCCCTCTGCAACTTAGTGAGACCTGGTTTCAAAATAAAGAATAAAAACTAGGGCTGGGGGTGTAGCTCGAAGGTAGAATGCCCCTGAGTTCAATCCCCAGTATCGAAAAAAAAAAAAAATCAAATCTGAAATAAAATCAGACTGGGGGTATAACTTGGAGGTAGAATGCCTCTGGGTTCAATCTCCAGTACAAAAAAAAGAATAGGTATCCATTGAATTCAACAAAACAGTTGCCATAGAACCTCACACCACACCTTGCCCTTCCACTAGAATGGAGTTAAGCCATAATACCTAGTCTTTTCCTGAGGTGGGAAGAAAAGGACTGAGAAAATAAATCTGAAATGCTTGTGAGCTGGGAAATCTTATATGATCATAATGGATTATTTTTAACTATTTCTATTCTGCTTTTACCAAGGACTTGCAGAAGCTAAAATGAGAACAGATAACAAAGAGTAGTAAAATTAAAATAGCAATGATCAAAACCAAAGGGAAAAAAATAAATATAAGGAGAAAGGAAAGTAGATCAAATGGGTCTTCTATAGCATTACAGTAATTAGCTTCAAATCTGGCTTTGAGCCAGGCGTGGTGGCTAACGCTTGTAATCCCAGTACTTGGAAGGCTGAAACAGGAGGATCCGGGTTCCCAGCCAGTCTCAGCTACCTAGAGAGGCCCTCCGCAACTTAGTGAGACCCTGTTTCAAAATAAAGAATAAAAAATAGGATTGGGGGTGTATCTCAGAGATAGAATGCCCCTGAGTTCAATCCCCAGTACTGCAAAAAATTGAGTTTCCTGGCAGACATAGTAAAAGGAGGACCAGTTACATAATTCTGACTATCAGTTAGAGGAAATATACCAGTGTCTCAGGGAAAGAATATAATTATTATTCACCAAAGATCTCAAATCCAACACCTCCTAGGACTATAAGATTAGCAGTTATAAAGCCAAAGGCCTAGAAATTGTTAGGTTTTTTTTTTTTTTTCCCCTTCCAGCAATCACAGATAGGCTTATTACATAATCTTTAAGGAAATAGTTGCTACTATTACAAAACTTCCCCCAAGCCGGGCGTGGTGGCGCACACTTGTAATCCCAGCATTTGGGAGGCTGAAACCGGAGGATCCAGGTTCGTGGCCAGCCTCAGCTACCTAGTGAGGCATGGCATTCCGAAACTTAGTGAGACCTGGTTTCAAAATAAAGAATAAAAAATAGGGCTTGGGGTTTAGCTCGAAGGTAGAATGCCCCTGAGTTCAATCCCCAGTACTGCAAAAAAAAAAAAAAAAAAAAAACTTCCCCCAAGATTGCTGATCTCTATTATGGAAATTCCCATCAATATTTCTAAAATACACATGAACTGATACTCCTAAATGGTTCAGAGGAAGGAAAAACAAGACATTTCTAAATAGTGGGTGATGTTCAAGAAGCAGCAGCCTAGACACCTATCTGTAATACTGAATAGGAAATTCACACACAGGGCAGAGAGGTGAATAAACTCGCCTCATAAGGTCCCTTCCAATTCATTTTTTTGTTTGTTGTGTGGTACTGGGGATTTAACACTGGGGCATTCTACCTCTGAGCTATACCCTAATTTTTTTTTTTTTTTGCGGTACTGGAGATTGAACTCAGGGGCGTTCTACCTCCGAGCTATACCCCCAGCCCTATTTTTTATTCTTTATTTTGAAACTGAGTCTCACTAAGTTGCGGAGTGCCTCACTAGGTAGCTGAGGCTGGCCTCGAACCCGGATCCTCCCATCTCAGCCTCTCGAATGCTGGGATTACAAGCGTGAGCCACCACGCCCGGCTCCCTAATTTTTATTCTTTATTTTGAAACAGGGTCTCATTAAGTTGCGGAGGACCTCACTAAGTAGCTGAGATTGTCCTCGAACCTGCAATCCTCCTGTCTCAGCCTCCAAGTACTGGGATTACAAGCGTGTGCCACCACACCCAGCTGGTCCCTTTCAATCCTAAAGAGTTCTAAGAGCATGTTCTTCCATAAGTAAACTTATCTCTTCTGTTTACTGTGTATCCCTAGAAACTAGCATATTATTAATATTTAGTGACTGTTAGTTGATCGAATGATAATCCATATTTGCCTACCTCAGGATTGTAAACAGGAATAACCTGAAAGAATTGAACTCACTGGCAGCACTGGATCCTCCTAGAGAATTCTTTCATAAAGCCTCAATAAATTCCACTCTTTCACAGTGGTCACCCAGCTGGGATGGATTTCTTTGGCATTTTACTTCAGGTTTCTGAACTACAAATGGTGGAGTAAATTGTACATGAAATATAGAAGCTGCTTGAAACAACAGCCACATAAAGACCAGAATTTTATCCAATCCATATATCACAATTGAAAAACTTTTTTTTTTTTTTTAAACTTAAACTAGTCACAAGTAAGATGGAGCCTAGATTAGCAATGAGTCAGAAAGCTTTGTGAAGGGTTTGATTGTACGTGTCCCTGTGTGAGTCTTTGTCCCAACAGTGGCAGAATGGCCCAGTCTTTTTGCTGGCCAGAACCCTCGTTGTGCAACAGAACTACAGCATGCTTGATGACTATGCCTGCAAATCTCCAAAAATACAACAAACAACATGGGAAAGTCTCATCAGATTTTCCTCACATTCGTTGGCACTGAGCCCTGATTTGTCAGGAAATACTTACAACAGGGCCACTTTCAGAGGGATGTAACGCATTTCCATAGGGGTTCGGATGAGCTCAGCCACATCTGGAGCATATTGGTCCAGTTCTAGGAGGAGTTTCTGCTTTTTAAACTAGGGGGGAAAAAAAGATAAAACAAGTAAGTTTCTATTTTTTTTTTTCTTTTATGTGGTACTGGGGATTGAACTCAGGCCTTCTACCTTTGAGCTACACCCTCAGCCTGATTTTATTTCTTATTTGGAAACAGAGTCTCACTAGGTTGATAAGAGTCTCACTACCTGCTGAGGCTGCCCTCAAAGCTGTGTTCCTCCTATCTCAGCCTCCCAAGTACTGGGATGACAAGCATGTACCACCACGCCTGGCTTTCAACTGTCTTTAGGATAAAGACAAAAATCCTTGCCACGACTCACAGGGCCTTGCCTGGTCTGGCCCTATCTCTCTAAGCTCACCTCACACTCACTCCCCCACCTCCCAATTTCAGTATCATGAACATGCCATTCTCCTGCTACCAGACCTTTGCTTTTTTTTTTTTTTTTTTTTTTGGTACTGGAGATTGAAACCAGGGGCATTCTTCCACCAAGCTACACCCCCAGTCTTTTTTTTTTTTTTTTTTTTTTTGCGGTACTGGGGATTGAACTCAGGGACGTTCTACCTCCGAGCTATACCCTCAGCCCCATTTTTTATTCTTTATTTTGAAACCGGGTCTCACTAAGTTGCGGAGTGCCTCACTAGGTAGCTGAGGCTGGCCGTAAACCCGGATCCTCCGGTCTCAGCCTCCCGAATGCTAGGATTACAAGCATGCGCCACCACGCCTGGCTCAGTCCTGTTTTTTAATCCTTTATTTTTTTACTTTTTTGTGTGTGTGGGACTGGGGATTGAGCAACCTAATGAAACTCTGCTTCCAAATAAGAAATAAAATCAGGCTGGGGAACCGGGCATGGTGGCCCATGCTTGTAATCCCAGTACTTGGGAGGCTGAGACAGAAGGATCACAGGTTACCAGCCATCCTCAGCAACTTGTGAGGCCCTCTGCAATTTAGTGAGACCCTGTTTCAAAATAAAGAATAAAATAGGATTTGGGGACGTAGCTTGGAGATAGAATGCCCCTGGGTTCAATCCCCAGTACCACACACACACAAAAAAAAATCAGGTTGGGGTGTACTTTGGAGGTAGAAAGCCTCTGGGTTCAATCCCCAGTACCACAAAAAAGAAAAAACAAATAAAAATACCCAAGATAACCAAAAATATAGACAAAAATAAAAAGAGCTGGAGGTGTGGCTCAGAGATAGAACTGCCTCTAGGTTCAATTCCCAGTACCAAAAAATAACTAATTAAAACTACCGATTCTCACTTAAATGTTCATATCTCTATATATAGCACATATTTCTCTCATATAAATACACACAAATGCATATATACACACAGGTTTATTTTAGTAATGTTTTATATTGAAAAATCTCAAACCATGGAAAAAGTTGAAAGAATAATTCAATAGGCCAGGAATAGTGGCACACGCTTGTAATCCTAGTACTTAGGAAGCTGAGACAGGAAGATCACAGGTTCCAGGCCAGCCTCAGAAACTTTGAAAGGTGGCCGGGGTGGTGGTGCATGCTTGTAATCCCAGTACTTGGGAGACTGAGACTGGAGGATCCAGGTTCGCAGCCAGCCTCAGCTACTTAGTGAGGCCCTCTGCAACTTAGTGAAATCCTGTTTCAAAATAAAGAATAAAGCCGGGCGTGGTGGCGCACGCTTGTAATCCCAGCATTCGGGAGGCTGAGACTGGAGGATCTGGGTTCGCGGCCAGCCTCAGCTACCTAGTGAGGCACTCCGCAACTTAGTGAGACTCGGTTTCAAAATAAAGAATATAAAATAGGGCTGGGGGGTATAGCTCGGAGGTAGAGTGCCCCTGGGTTAAATACCCAGTACCGGAAAAAATAAAATAAAATTAATTAATTAATTAAATAAATAAATAAAATAGGGAGCTGGGCGTGGTAGCGCACGCTTGTAATCCCAGCACTTGGGAGGCTGAGACAGGAGGATCCAGGTTTGAGCTCAGCCTCAGCTACCTAGTGAGGCCCTCTGCAACTTAGTGAGACCCTGTTTCAAAATAAAGAATAAAAAACAGGGCTGGGGGTAGCTTGGAGGTAGAATGCCCCTGAGTTCAATCTCCAGTACCACAAAAAAAAAGAAAGAAAGAATAAAAAATAAGCCTGGAGGTGTAGCTCAGAGGTAGAATGCCCCTGAGTTCAATCCCCAGTACCGCAAAAATAAAATAAATAAAATAGGACTGGAGGTGTAGTCAAAATGTAGAAAGTCCCTAGGTTCCATCCCTGGTACCAAAAACAAACAAAAAAATTCAATAAACACCCAGATCTACCAGTTTGTTAACATTTCACAACAACTCATTTGAAAGTAAATTGTGCAACTTCATCCCTAGATATTTTAACATATATAACTTCAGATAAAGACTGTGATCTCCATCCATAAACTTAGAAAAAGAAAACAGCCACTGCTCATTTATCTCTGAATTCCTCAATTTATGAACTTTACACTAGTTATTTCATTTGTGACCCTCAAGGGAGTCCTGTTAGAGCATTTCATCTCAGATTATCATTTTCAAGTTATGCTCCATTGTAATATATACTCTCTTCTAGCCTTAGTGATACTGAGTCTCTGAAATGCAGTTCTAGTCCTTTAGGGGAAAAGTCAAAAACTTGGACCAAAGCCAGGAGTGGTGGCACACGCTTGGATCCCAGTACTTGGGAGGCTCGGAGTTCTCCGTCAGCCTCCGCTATCTTGTGAGGCTCTCTGCAACTTAGACCCTGCTTCAAAATAAAGAATAAAAAATAGGGCTGGGGGTGTGTCTAGGAGGTAGAACGCCCCTGGGTTCAATCCTCAGTGACACACACACACACACAAAACCTTTTGACTAACAGAGTCCACAATAGCGATGAACTCTCAGAAAAAATGACATACACAATTTCTTGTACTACTTTAAGAGTTTTATAGACCAATTAAGCCTATATATGAATTCAAACTTAAGAACTCTCAGTCTAGATATTTTTAAAAATCTCTGAGGTCTAAAATTCTAGAATTCACCAATTTTATTTGTTACTGATCACCAGTGCCATAGAAAGGCAGCCTGCTATTTCTGGTTTCATTACTTGGTAATATTAGTGAAAATGAACCACAGGCAGGCAATGCTAACAAGAAGCAGCCTTATCTCACCCCAAGTGAAATCCTCCCAGTGGCTTCCAGCCAACCAAGGAAGACTGTAGCCAACTTCTTAATAACTACATGGATAGTGCACAAGTTTAATCGTTTAATCTGTTAACTCTCTCAGAACCCAGGAAAAGGAGAATGGTCCCATTATGCAATTCTTCTTATTTATCACATATGGATTAAGACTAAAGTTTACATCAATACTTTTGTGTGTGTGTGTGGGTGGTACTGGAGATTGAACCCAGGGGCATTCTACTTCTGAGCTACACCCCTAGCCCTTTTTTATTTTTTGTTTTGAAACAGGGTCTCACATAATTTCTGAGGCTGGCCTCAAACCTAAGATTCTCTGTCTCAGCCTCCCAAGTACTGGAATTACAGGCATGTGCCACCCCTCACAAGCCATACATTAACACATTCAATAGGCATTTAATACATGCCAGATTTTCTGACTAAGATTAATTTTGGAGGGCTGGGAGTATGGTTCAGTGGCAGAGTGCTTGCTAGCATGTGCAAGGCCCTGAGCTCTATCCCCAGAATCACCAAAAAACATTTTTAATTACTTTTTGCAGTAAAACAGAATCAACACCTGGAATCCAATTTTGCCTTAGTAAATGTAAGTTAAAAGCTATATTCAGAGCCGGGTGTGGTGGCGCACGCTTGTAATCCCAGCATTCGGGCTGAGACCGGAGGATCCCGGTTCGCGGCCAGCCTCAGCTACCCAGTGAGACACCCCACAACTTAGTGAGACTCGGTTTCAAAATAAAGAATAAAAAATAGGGCTGGGGGTATAGCTCGGAGGTAGAATGCCCCTGAATTCAATCCCCAGTACCACAAAAAAAAAAAAAAAGCTATATGCATTTTACTTTGGAAAGAAAAATCAGAAGTCAGGCATGGTGGCACATGCTTGTAATTCCAGTATTTGGGAGGCTGAGACAGGAGGGTCGCAGGTTTGCCGCCAGCCTCAGCTACTTAGTGAAGCCCTCCACAACTTAGTGAGACCCTGTCTCAAAATACAGAATAACAAATAGGGCTGGGGGTGTAGCTTGGAGGTAGAATGTCCCTTGGTTCCATCTTCAGTACCACAAAAAAATAAAAATAAAAAAATAAACAACTATATAAATTAAATTGACCTTTCTGTATTTATTACTAAAGTTGTTTTGTGGGTCATTTCAGGGCTGGATGAACCACTGAAGCTTCACTCCTCAGTACTTTTTTTTTTTTGCGGTACTGAGGATCAAACCCAGGGCATTCTACCTCTGAGCTACACTTCCAGTTCTATTTTTTTTTTTTTTTCCGGTACTGGGGATTGAACTCAGGGGCATTCTACCTCCAAGCTATACCCCCAGCCCTATTTTTTTTTTTTTATTCTTTATTTTGAAACAGGGTCTCACTAGGTAGCTGAGGCTGGCCGCGAACTCAGATCCTCCAGTTTCAGCCTCCCAAATGCTGGGATTACAAGCGTGCGCCACCACACCTGGCCCTTCTCAGTATTTTTTTTTTTTTTTTTTTGTGCGGTACTGGGGATTGAACTCAGGGGCATTCTACGTTTGAGCTATACCCCCAGCCCTATTTTTTATTCTTTATTTTGAAACCGGG
>PVLC010020718.1:0-13172 GCA_004027655.1 Graphiurus murinus | reverse complement strand
TGTAATCCCAGCATTCGGGAGGCTGAGACCGGAGGATCCGGGTTCGCGGCCAGCCTCAGCTACCTTGTGAGGCACTCTGCAACTTAGTGAGACCCGGTTTCAAAATAAAAGAATAAAAAATAGGGCTGGGGGTATAGCTCGCAGGTAGAATGCCCCTGAGTTCAATCCCCAGTACTGCAAAAAAATAATAATAAAACAGTTGGATCCTTAAGTACAAGACCTTTTGATTCTTTTAATAACAAAGACCAGTAGGTTACCAAATTCCACCAACTTTGTCCCACCCACTGACTACTTACCACAACCTTATTAAAGTCCTGGATTGCAAAATACAGAGCAATAGCTGTGAGTGCATCAGTTATCTGTAAAGAGAAAGAGAAGAAACAGGAAACAGAAACCAGTTAACTCAGGAGAAATGGAATGCTGCCAGGCCCTGCAGTTCTGGGATGACAGTGACTACCCTGTACTAAACTCTTATGGGAAGTTCCCAAAATGGGCCATAACCACTCCTCACTCCAGTGCAGGACCGAAATGAAATGCAGACACACAAATTTGTCACTGCCTCTTTCTTTCTTTCTTTCTTTCTTTTTTTTTGTGTGTGTGTGGTATTGGGGGTTGAGCCCAGGGGCATTCTACCTCCAAGCTACAACCCCCAGCCTTATTTTATATTCTTTACTTTGAAATAGGGTCTCACTAAGTTACAGAGGGCCTCACGAAGTAGCTGAGGCTGGCCGCAGACCCAGATCCTGGGTGTCCAGCTGTCACCGCCTCTTTCTGTTGATTCACTTAAAGAAAGTAGATTTCCAGGTGTCACTGGTTATTCTGTTTTTCTGAAAAGGGGGCAGTAGGCCGAATAAGTTTGGGAACCGATGGGTGTGGCAGAACATGATTGTAATCCCAGCATTTGGGAGGCTGAGACAGGAGGATCGAAGGTTTGCGGCCAGCCTCAGCTACTTACTGAGGCCCTCCACAACTTAGTGAGACCCTGTTTCAAAATAAAGAATATAAAATAGGGCTGGGGGTGTAGATCAGAGGTAGAATGCCCCTGGGTTCAATCCCTAGTACCACACACACACAAAAAAGTTTGGGAACCTGTGTTAGGTAGAATGTCACTCCTCACCTCAACTACTCAAAGGTAAGGCCCAGTCAGGAAGGTCAGACTAGAAAACCCTGAGGATCAGAACCTCCTTAGGCCCACTTCAGTCTGGCATCCCTATCTGTTCCAGAATTGCAGTTACTTAAATTCTCTAGGTGGAAAATGGGAAAGACTTCTTTTTTTTTTTTTTTTTTTTTTTTTTTTTTTTGCGGTACTGGGGATTGAACTCAGGGGCATTCTACCTCCGAGCTACACCCCCAGCCCTATTTTTTTTTATTCTTTATTTGAAACCGAGTCTCACTGAGTTGCAGAGTGCCTCACTAGGTAGCTGAGGCTGGCCTCGAACCTGGATCCTCCGGTCTCAGCCTCCCGAATGCTGGGATTACAAGCGTGCGCCACCATGCCCAGCTTGGGAAAGACTTCTTTTAAGACAATTACTATCTAATAAATGTACAATAGATGGTGAAAAAAAAGGAGAGAAAAATAAATAAAATAAATTCTCTATAACATGGGAATACCTAATGAGTTGCAGGCCCCAAGAATGTCCAAGTGCCTAGCACACAGTAAGCCCTCAGTAAACAGCACCCTCTATAATTATTAAGGAAGACCTCAATGAACTTCCTAGATATTTCATGAGCCAGATGTTTCAACCCTAAACTAAAAGAAATGTTTCAAACTGCTATGTTCTTAAAACACAGCCCTGTCATCTCAAGATCCTTGCCTCCTGGAAGTCTTGTCAGGCCTATGTCACAGAAGCTACTGACAGAATGCTTAGGAAACTCAGCAACTGGGCATGGTGGTGGACGCTTGTAATCCCTATACTTGGGAAGCTGAGACAGGAGGACTGCAGATTCGCAGCCAGCCTCAGTTACTTAGTGAGGTCCTCCACAACTTAATGAGACCCTGTTTCAAAATTAAAAAATAAAATAGGGCTGGGAATATACCTCACAGGTAGAATGCCCCAGGTTCAATCCTCAGTACAAAAAAAAAAAAAAGCCAGACGTGGTGGCACATGCTTGTAATTCCAGTACTTCAGAGGCTGGGACAGGAGGATCTCAGATTTGTGGCCAGCCTCAGCAGTTTAGTGAGGCCCTCCACAACTTAGTGAGACTCTGTTTCAAAACAAAAGAATAAAATTGGGCTAGGGGTATAGCTCAGAGGTATAATGCCCCTGGGTTCCAACCCCAGAACCACCCACACACACACACACACAAAATACTAAGGAAACTCAGGATGCCCTCCACACTGGCACAATTAAAGCCAATCACAGCCAGGCATGGTGGTGCACACCTGTAATCCCAGTACTTGGGAGGCTGAGACTGGAGGATCCGGGTTCGCAGCCAGCCTCAGCTACTTAGTGAGCCCCTCTGCAACTTAGTGAAACCCTGTTTCAAAATAAAAAATAAAAAATAGGACTGGGGGTGTAGCTCGGACGCAGAATGCCCTAGGTTCAATCCCCACTATTGCAAAAAAATAAAAAATAAAAGTTTTTGCTTTTATTTTCTGAGAAATTCCCAAGTTCCTAAGGTAGATTTTCCCTTAAAGACAAGATTACAACAAACTGCAAAATTAAAAACATATACATACTGATTTTATCTGGAAGTTTACTTACCATAAATACCAACTCAGCATAGTCAATTAGGAAATGAAAGAGGTATATTATTAATGGAGTCTGCAGGAGAAAAACAAACATGCAAAAAATCAAGTTAAACCTTAGTATGAACTATTGGTTTCTCAAGTTGGGAGTAGGCAAAAATTATTCTTCAGGGAATATCTGTTTCCTTCCTGAAAAACTGTCCTATACTAATTGGCCAGTGTTCACATGAGAAAAGATAATTTAATACCAGGATCATTTTGTGACACTGGAACTATCTGTTGAGTGGAGTAAAGAGAATGAACAAAATCTGATATGTGTTAACTGTTTGGTCTGGCACAGTGGCCCATACCAGTAGTCACAGCTTCCTGGGAAGTTGAGGCAGAAGGATCACTTGAGCCCAGGAGTATAAGGCCAGCAATGTAGCGTGAGCATGATCCTGTCTCAAAAAATAAATAAGCTGGACACAGTGGCACATACCTATAATCCCAGTATTTAGGAAGCTGAGGCAGGAGGATCATAGGTTTGAAGCCAATTTTTGGTAATTTAGCAAAAATCCATTCCAAAATGAAAAAATATATATATTACATATATATAAATATCATATTATATATTATATAAATATATTATATATAAATATTACATATATATTTAATCCATAAAATTATTTTTTTATTTTTTTATCTTTATATATATATAGAGAGAGAGAGAGAGCTCAGCTTGTAGTTCAGTAGTAGAGCATTCAAGGGTTCAATCCCCAATACTGCAAACAAATAAAATAAGTAATAACTTTAGGAACTGTTAACACACTAGTTATGAGTGAATTTTAGTTCTAAGATACATCTAACAGGCAAGGGGAACTCTACTGAGTACCAAGATTGCTGAACTCAGAAAATGAACTGGGAAGTGTTTTTCCTTCTTCTATTTCCTGAGAAGTTTACATAAAAAAGTTATTTCTTCCTTAACAATTTGGGAAAATTTCCTTACTGTTTGGCCTGAGTTTTCTTTTTCTTTTCTTTGCAGTACTGGTACTACTGATATAGCTCAGTAGTAGAACATGTGCTTAACATGTGAGGAAGAAGAAATTTTTAAATTTAAGATTTTAAACCTGGAGTGGGGGCGCACGCTTGTAATCCCAGCATTCGGGAGGCTGAGACCGGAGGATCCGGGTTTGTGGCCAGTCTCAGCTACCTAGTGAGGCCCTCTGCAATTTAGTGAGACTCGGTTTCAAAACAAAGAATAAAAAATAGGGCTGGGAGTGCCCCAGTACCGCAAAAAAAAAAAAACCAAAAAAAACCCAGCTGGGTGTGGTGGCACATGCCTGTAATCCCAGTACCTTGGAGGATAGAAGACAGGGAGTTAGAAGCCAACCTCACAACTTAGGCTATCAGCAATTTAGTGAGACCCAGTTTCAAAATAAAAAATAAAATAAGGCTGAGGGTGTAGCTTGGAAACAGAATGCCCCTGGTTCCATCTCCAGCACCACAAAAATAAAAAAAAATAATTTTATGGATTAAATAAACTTTAGTAGCCAGGCATGGTGGCGCACGCTTGTAATCACAGTACTTGGGAAGCTGAGAAAAGAGGATTGAAGGTTCAAAGCCAGCCTTGGCATCTTAGCAAGGCTCTCAGCAACCTAGTGAGACCCTGTTTCCAAATAAAATATAAAATTGGGCTAGGGGAATAGATTGGAGGTAGAATGCCTCTGGGTTCAATCCCTAGTATCAAATAATAATAATAAGAAGAAGAAATCATTTCAGCCAGGCAATGGTGGCACACTCTTGTAATGGCAGTAATTTGGAGGCTGAGACATGAATATCACAGGTTTCAAAGGCAGCCTCAGTTTAGGAGTCAACAAATTATCAAGACCCTATTTCAAAATAAAAATAAAATGGGAGCATTCAGGAGGCTGAGACTGGAGGATCTGGGTTCGAGGCTAGCCTCAGCTACCTAGTGAGGCACTCCACAACTTAGTGAGACCCGGTTTCAAAATAAAGAATAAAAAATAGGGCTGGGAAGCCGGGTGTGGTGACGCACGCTTGTAATCCCAGCATTCGGGAGGCTGAGACTGGAGGATCTGGGTTCGAGGCCAGCCTCAGCTACCTAGTGAGGCACTCCGCAACTTAGTGAGACTTGGTTTCAAAATAAAGAATACAAAATAGGACTGAGAGCCGGGCGTGGTGGCGCACGCTTGTAATCCCAGCATTCGGGAGGCTGAGACCGGAGGATCCAGGTTCTCGGCCAGCCTCAGCTACCTAGTGAGGCACTCCGAAACTTAGTGAGACCCGGTTTCAAAATAAAGAATAAAAAATAGGACTGGGGGTATAGCTCGGAGGTAGAATGCCCCTGAGTTCAATCTCCAGTACTGCAAAAAAAAAAAAAAAAAAAATAGGGCTAGGGGTATAGCTCGGGGGTAGAACGCTCGAGTTCAATCCCTAGTACCGCAAAAAAAAAAAAAAGGGGCTCAGGGTGTAGCTTAGAAGTAGAATGCCCCTGGGTTCAATCCCTAGCACAACAACAACAAAGAAATCATTTCAGCTGGGCATGGTAGCACACTCCTGCAATCCTAGTACTTGGGAGGCTGAGACGGGAGGATCAAAAGTTTGAGGACAGCCTCAGTAGAAGCTGAGACAGGAAGATTCAGGTTCAAAGACAGGCTCAAAAACCTAGCAAGAAGCCGGGCATAGTGGCGCATGCTTGTAATCCCAGCATTAGGGAGGCTGAGACTGGAGGATCCGGGTTCACAGCCAGCCTCAACTACCCAATGAGGCCCTCTGCAACTTAGTGAGACCCTGTTTCAAAATAAAGAATAAAAAGTAGGGCTGGGGGTGTAGCTCGGAGGTAGAATGCCCCTGAGTTCAATCCCCAGTACCTAAAAAAACAAAACAAAACAAAACAAAAACTAGCAAGACCCTGATTTAAAACAAAAAAATTTAAAAAGTGGCTGGGGGTGTAGCTTGAAGGTAGAATGCCCCTGGGTTGAATCCCAGTAGAAAAAATAAATAATCATTTCAGTTGGGCATGGTGGTGCAGGCCTGCAATCCCAGTATTTGGGAGGCTGAGACAAAAGAATCACAGAAGACGGGTGTGGTGGCACACCCTTGAAATCCCAGTACTTGGGAGGCGGAGACAGGAGGATCACAGGTTCGTGGTCAGCCTCACTTACTTAGTGAGACCCTCCACAACTTAGTGAGACCCTGTTTCAAAATAAAAAGAATAAAAAGATAGGACTGGGAGTGTAACTCAGAGGTAGAATGCCCCTGGGTTCAATCCCCAGTACTGGGGGAAAAAAAAAAAGATCACAAGTTGAGCCAGGCTTGGTGGCGAACGCCTGGAATCCCAGTACTTGGGAGGCTAAGAGAGGAGGATCCCAGTTTTGAAGATAGCCTCAGCAACTAGTAAGACTCTCATTAACCTAATGAGACCATTTCAAAATAAAAATAAAATAGGGCTGTGGGTGTAGCTCAGAAGTAGAATACCCCTAGGTTCAATCCTCAGTACCAAAAACAAAAACAGAAAAGAGGATCACAGATTTGAAGCCAGCCTCAGCTTGAGGTTCTCAGCAACTTAATGAGACCATGTTTCCAAATAAAACATTAAAAAAATAGGGCTGGGGTGTCGCTCGGAGGTCGAATGCTTCCAGGTTCACTCCCCAGTAACACATACACATAGACACACACACACACACACACACACACACACACACACACACACACACACATACCATTTCTAGCCAGGCATGGTGGCACATGCTTGTAATCCCAGTACTTGGGAGGCTGAGACTGGAGGATGGCAGGTTCTCGGGCAGCCTCAGCTACTTAGTAAGGCCCTCTGCAACTTAGTGAGACCCTGTTTCAAAATAAAGAATAAATATAGGGCTGGTGGTATAGCTCGGAGTAGAATGCCCCTGAGTTCAATCCCCAGTACCACAAAAAAAAAAAAAAATCATTTCTATAGAAGCCTCATCTATTTCCCTAAATTACAATCTAGATCTGGATCATTTCCACTGTTAACTATGAAACCTCCTTATCCCGTGGACATCTTAAAAAAAAAAGAGGGCTGTTTTTAAATATGATTTTCAAAAATAGGTAGAGTGCTGCTGGGTTCAATCCCCAGTGCCATAAAAAAAGAAAAGAAGAAAAAATAGAAAAGAACACTTACTTCATGAAATACTGCTCCAGAATATGGAGATATTCCCAAGTCCAAGAGTGAAAGGCCTTCCACCACTGAAAAGCAAGACATCCAGGACATTCAGATTTCACAGATGTCGGAAGATCGTCATAAACATGTTAGATACTCCCAGGACCAAGAAGGCCTCAGAGTTCATCTAATCCCTTTTACCCCATATCTCTAGCAAGTGACCGTAAGTCTTGATTTGATTTTTATTTTTTTGGTGGTACTGAGGATTGAACCCAGGGGCATTCTACCTCCAAGCTACACCTTAGCCCTATTTTATTTTTTTAATTTGAAGCAGATCTCACTAGGTTGATGAGTTTCACTGCATGCTGAAGCTGGCCTGGAACCTGTGATCCTCCTATCTCAGCCTCCCAAGTACTGAGATTACAGGGTTGTGATACCACACCCAGCTTTCATTTTGAATTTAGGATCACAATTTCTGAAGATGAGGAACTCTCTATTGTGAGGTAGTACTCATTATGAGAAAGTTTTGTGTTAAATATAAACTGGCTTCAACTTCCTGTAACTTCCACTCTCTCTAAAAAATGTTTCATGAGCCAGCTTGATGGCACACACCTGTAATCCCAGTACTTGGGAGGCTGAGACAGGAAGATTGCAGGTTTGAGACTAGCCTCAGCAAGAAGTGAGATTCTCATCAACCTAGTAAGAGTCTGTTTCAAAATAAAAATAAAATAAAACTGAAGGTGTAGCTCAGAGGTTCAATCTCTAGAACCACAAAAAACTGTTTCATTCATATATATTCTGCCTCATTCCAAACACAATAACAAATTAGAATTTGATGAGAAATGTTGCCCATAGTGGGTCACGTGCTGCTTGAGTGACATGTGAATTACCTTTATTTATTTATTTTTTCTTTTCTGCTCCTGGGTATTAAACCCAATGGCAAAGCCCGTGTGGGGATGCACACTTGTGATTCCAGTACTTGGGAGGCTGAGACAGGAGGATTGCAGGTTCACCAATAGCTGCAGCTACTTAGTGAGGACCTCAATAAATTAGTGAGACCCTGTTTCCAAATAAGAAATAAAAAATAAAAAATAAATAGGTCTAGGGGTGTAGCTTGGAGATAGAAAGCCCTTCCCAGATAGAAGGTTCCATTCCCAGTGCTGCAAAAACAAAACAAAACAGTGGCATTCTACCTCTGAACTATACTCCAAGGCCTATTTTATTTATTTTTTCAAAGATAAACATCATCTCTTTAAATATCTAATTATTAGCTGGGCGTGGTGGTGCACACTTGTAATCCCAGCATTTTGGAGGCTGAAACCAGAGGATCCGAGTTGGAGGCCAGCCTCAGCTACTTAGTGAGGCACTCCACAACTTAGTGAGACTCAGTTTCAAAATAAAGAATAAAAAATAGGGCTGGGTGTATAGCTCGTACGTAAAATGCCTCTGAGTTCAATCCCAGCACCGTAAAAAATAAATAAATAAAAACTAAAAACAAAATAGGGCTAGGAGTATAGCTCAGAGGTAGAATGCTCCTGAGTACAACCCCCAGAATGAATAAATAAATAGGGCTGGTGGTGTTGCTGGGAGGTAGAATACCTCTGGGTTCAACCTTCAGTACCAAAATATAAAAAAACTATTATAGATCTATATTTACTGAAAAAAAAAACTGTCTATAAAATATTCTTAAATGAGCTGGGCGTGGTGGCGCACGCTTGTAATTCCAGCATTTGGGAGGCTGAGACTGGAGGATCTGGGTTCATGGCCAGCGTCAGCTACTTAGTGAGGCCCTCCACAACTTAGTAAGACCCTATTTCAAAATAAAGAATAAAAAATAGGACTGGGGGTGTAGCTTGGAGGTAGAATGCCCCTGAGTTCAATCCCCAGTACCGAAAAAAATATATATATATATATTCTCAAATGGAAAGCAGGTAAGTATGATAACTTTTTTTTGCGGTACTGGGGATTGAACCCAGGGCCTCAAGGGCCTCACATGTGTTAGGCAAGTACTTTACAACTGAGCTACAACTCCAGCCCATTCAGCCCTATTTTTTTTTTTTTCATAACTGGGGATGGAACCCAGGGGCATTCTACCTCCAAGTTATGCCCCCAGCCCTATTTTTTATTCTTTATTTTGAAACAGGGCCTCACTAAGTAGCTGAGGCAGGCAGCGAACCTGGATCCTCCGGTCTCAGCCTCCCAAGTACTGGGATTATAAACCTGTGCCACCACGCCCGGCTCCATTCAGCCCTATTCTTTATTTTTTTGAAATAGGGTGTCACTAAATTCCGGAGGGCCTAAGTAGCTGAGGCTGGCCGGACCTACAATCCTCCTGTCTCAGCCTCCCAAGTACTGGGATAACAAGCAAATGCCAGCACACCCAGCTAAATTTTTAATATTTTTTTTTGTTGTTGTTGTGTTGGGGATTGAACCCTGGGGCATTCTACCTCTGAGCTACACCCCCAGCCCTATTTTTTATTCTTTTATTTTGAAACAGGGTCTCACTAAATTGAGGAGTCCTCACTAAGTAGCTGAGGCTGGCCGTGAACCCGGGTCCTTTGGTTTCAGCCTCCCAAGTACTGGGATTACAAGGGTACACCACCACACCCAGCTAAATTTTTAATTTTTACAAGCATTCTTTGTGTGTGTGTGTGGTACTGGAGATTGAACCTAGAGGCATTCTACCTCCAAGTTACACCTCTAGTCCTATTTTATTCTTATTCTTTTTTCTTTTTGCAGTACTGGGAATTGAACTCAGGGGCATTCTACCTCCGAGCTATACCCCCAGCCGTATTTTTTATTCTTTATTTGGAAACCGAGTCTCACTAAGTTGCAGAGTGCCTCACTAGGTACCTGAGGCTGGCCGCGAACCCGGATCCTCCGATCTCAGCCTCCCAAATGCTGGGATTACAAGCGTGCGCCACCACGCCCGGCTTTTTTTTTTTTTTTTTTTTTTAAACAGGTTCTCACTAAGTTGTGAAGGGCCTCACTAAGTAGCTGAGGCTGGCTGAGAACCTGTGATCTTCCTGTCTCAGCCTCCCAAGCACAAGCATGCGCCACCACACTCGGCTTCATTCATTTAATTATTTAACAAAGAATGAATATGTATTCAATGAGAAATGCCTGGAACAATAAACATTAAAATGTTAACAAGGGCTGGGATGTAGCTCAGTGGTTAAGAGCTTAGCTTGCATAAGGGAAGCCATGAGTTCAGTCCCTAGTACCAAAACAGAAAAAAAAAACAAAACAAGGTAAAATGAAATCTTAGCAGGGCATGATGGTAGTAAATGCCTGTAATCCCAGTACTTGGGAGTTTAAAATAGAATGATCTCAGGTTCAAGGCCAGTGTGCAGAACTTAGTAAAGGGCTAGGTGTGCAGCTCAGTGGTAGAACATCCCCCGGTTCAATCCCCAGTGCCATAAGGAAGGAAAGAAAGGAGGGAAGGAGGGAGAGAGGGAGGGATTGTCTCCCCCACAAGCTTGTGGCTGGTTCACCCCAAATATTGTGTCACTGTAGATACTAGCATACAGTTTGAAGAACTTACAGAAGAGACAGCAGAAAAAACACACATTGTAAGTCGTGCACTGAGCAGACATACTCTTCTCACTAAGACACTGGTCCCTCTCGATCCAGCCCCGCGCACACAGCACCCTCTTCTCTCATCCCAAGCCTCCCACGACTCCTGCCCCACGGGCTCTGGACAGCGACTGGGACACGCCCCCTCTGATAGCCACACCTCAGGTGGTCCGGCCCGGCCGCCCAACCTCCAGCCACCTTCCCACAGCCCCTGGGCTCCAGGGCCCCGCCCTCAAGTCCACAAGACCCCTGGAGTCCCTAGGAGCCTCTCGCTTGCGACCAGTTGGCCCGACTTCCATTCACAGAGGCGTGACGAGCGCGGGCCGGGCTGACCGCCTGCTCGAGCCAGTGGCCTCACCTCTCTTCCAAGAGCTCAGAGGGGACACCACCTCCACCCTCTCGGAAATGAACTCGGCCAGACTGGAGCGGAACAAGGCCGCCCGCACGGTCACGGCCACCACCAGCACCAGGGCCAAGGGAGCCGCCATGATGTCCGGGGCGGGCGCGCAGGTCGGGAGGAAGAGGCGAGGCGGAAGAGCCTCCGACCTGCGCGCCGCCAGTAGTTCCGCAGGCGGAGGCGCGCCGCTGGCACCACCGGGGCAGCCCAACCCGGGGACTACCGCTCCCAGAAAGCACCGCGGGAACGACGGAAGGCGGGGCGTGCCAAACTTAGTGCAAGGGATGGGACTACGCCTTTTCTGGTAGTAGGTGATTTGTAAACCCCCGCAGAACGAGGGAAGTACTGTAGTTACTCGTCCTGGAATTGTGAGCAAATGTTAGTCAGTCCGTCCCCAAGGGCGTTCTACTATCTCGGAGCTACACTACCAGCAATTTTTATTTCTTGCTTTGAAACAAAGTCTTGCTAGTTTGCTTCCTACATTGCTGAAGTTGCCCTCGAATCTGCGATTCTACTGTCTCAGCCTCTCAAACATTGGGATTACAGGCGTGCGTGACAACGCCCGCCCGGTGTGAGCGAGCTGTTTTTGTTTTTTTTTTTCCCTTTTGGTACTGGGGATTACCTCCGAGCTATACGCCCAGCCCTATTTTTATTTTATTTTATTTTTGCGTTATTGGGGATGGAACCCAGGGGCATTCTACCTCCAAGCTACACCCCCATCCCTCTTTTTTATTCTTTATTTTGAAACAGAGTCTCAGTAAGTTGCAGAGGGCCTCACTAAGTAGCTGAGGCTGGCGGCGAACCCGGATTCTCTAGTCTCAGCCTCCAAAGTACTGGGAATATAAGGCCTGCTCCACCACACCTGGCTTCCAGCCCTTTTTTTTTATTTTCTTCTTTTTTTGTGATACTGGGGATTGAACCTAGGGGCATTTTTCAGGGCTATGCCCCCAACCCTTTTTTTTTTTTTTTTTTTGCGGTACTGTGGATTGAACTCGGGCATTCTACCTCTGAGCTATACTCCCAGCCCTATTTTTGATTCTTTATTTTGAAACAGGGTCTCACTAAGTTGTGGAGTGCCTCACCAGGTAGCTGAGGCTGGCCGCGAACCCGGATCCTCCGGTCTCAGCCTCCCAAATGCTGGGATTACAAGCGTGCGCCACCACGCTCAGCTCTTTTTTTTTTTTTTTTTTGTCGGTACTGGGGATTGAACTCAGGGGCATTCTACCTCCGAGCTACACCCCCAGCCCTATTTTTTATTCTTTATTTTGAAACAGGGTCTCACTAAGTTGTGGAGTGCCTCACTAGGTAGCAGAGGCTGGTCGCAAACCTGGATCCTCCGGTCTCAGCCTCCCAAATGCTGGGATTACAAGGGTGCGCCACACGCCCGGTTTTATTCTTTATTTTGGAACAGGGTCTCACTAAGTTGCAGAAGGCCTCACTAAGCAGCTGAGGCTGGCCGCGAACCTGGATCCTCCGGTCTCAGCCTCCCAAAAGCTGGGATTACAAGCCTGGGCTAACACGCCCGGCTCTTCCCATTTTCTTGAAATGTTAAACATAGGTCTGGGAATGTAGTTCAGTGGTAGAGCACTTGCCTATCAAGCATGAGGCCCTAGGTTCTATCCCCAACATGACCAAAAAAAAAAAAAAAAAAAAAAAAAAAAAGCCCGGAGTGGTGGATGCTTGTATTCCCAGTACTTGGGAGGCTGAGACAGGCAGATCCAGGTTCCTGGCCAGCCTCAACTACTTAGTGAGGCTGTCCGCAACTTAGTGAGACCCTGTTTCAAAATAAAAAGCCGGGCGTGGTAGCGCATGCTTGTAATCCGAGCATTTGGGAGGCTGAGACCGGAGGATCGGGGTTCCCGGCCAGCCTCAGCTACCTAGTGAGGCACTTCGCAACTTAGTGAGACTCGGTTTCAAAATAAAGAATAAAAGCCGGGCGTGGTGGCGCACGCTTGTAATCCCAGCATTCGGGAGGCTGAGACCGGAGGATCCAGGTTCGCGGCCAGCCTCAGCTACCTAGTGAAGCACTCCGCAACTCAGTGAGACTGTGTTTCAAAATAAAGAATAAAAAGGGGCTGGGGGTGTAGCTCGGAGGTAGAATGCCCTTGAGTTCAATCCCCAGTACCGCAAAAAAATAAATAAATAAATAAATAAAAATAAAAAAATAAAGAATAAAAAAAAATAGGGCTGGGGGTATAGCTCGGAGGTAGAATGCCCTTGAGTTCAATCCCCAGTACCGCAAAAAAAAAAAAAAATAGGGCTGGGGATATAGCTCAGAGGTAGAACGCCCCTGAGTTCAATCTCCAGTACTGCCAAAAAAAAAAAAAAAAAATAGGTCTGGGGGTGTAGCTCAGAGGTAGAATGACTCTGGG
>PVLC010020717.1:0-28915 GCA_004027655.1 Graphiurus murinus | reverse complement strand
AATGTATAAATGTATTTAAATCAATTTGGCAATCATTTAATATTTTTTCTTCATAAGAATATTTTAACATTTTCATGTATATTTGTACATTTGTATATTGATATTCCTTTTATAGTTTCAAAGTTTTGTAAACATGGGTCATGCTGCAATCACCTTTAATATTTTTTTCTTTACAAGAATATTTTTAGCATTCTGAATGCTTAAATACACCTTTTGAGAACCAGCATGCTTTATCCTTTACATAAAAGTTCCTGAGTCTTAGAACTCCTCTCTATTTCATCTCAGGAAGTTTTGATTATTTACTTTAAGATAGTGCAAGAATTTTCTTTCAGTATTTAGGAGTAGCTTCAAAAGGTATTCGAACTCTGCATCTCTACAGAATGCTAGAGCAAATTACCAAGTTCATAAAATTTCAATGTTGACTCTTCTGAGCAAGGATTAAAAGAAAAGCCACTTTTCTTTGCCGAAGAGAAGTTCAAGTCTTTGTATTTTGCAATGTAACTTATGAGACATACTACAAACTTTGAAGCACTAACATTAAGGAAACAAAAAGGATTAATATTCATGGAAAATATTAAGCCTGGATGAGCTGCACATTCTTTGGTCTTGTTACATCTGCATATAGTGTAAAGGGCATATGGTAGAAAACTGCCCTTTTTTGTAATGATGAAGCAAGTGGGCAGAGTCCTACTTAGCCTTGCCAAGTCTCTTAGATTTGAACACAAGGAATCAGAATTTAGCGCCATAATTCAAAGCTGTTCATCAACAGTTCTACTGCCCAGATGTTTTAAGGATTTCAGAAGCCAAATGTACTACTTTAGCTTTTCTAACCCAAATTCTGGGAGAATACAACCTTCTTTTGTCTCTCACTCCCTCCTCTCTTTATAGTATAATTCCCAGAAGATTAAATACGTTTTCTCTCCTTGGGGAAGATTTCTTGTCTCAGATACTTTGAAGCTAAGTCTGTGAACATTTGATTTAGACTTCACACTCCAACCTGAGGTGGAAATGCTACATCTATCTAAGGGCATTTAAAAAAAAAAAAAAAAAAAAAAAAAAAAAAAAACCACAAAAAAACTAAAAGCATTTTCACAAGACTAAAACAAGGGGAAAGAATGGGAAATGCAATCAAAGTGACATGTGCAAAATAGGCCACATTAACAAAGAATCATGTACATCATTATGTGAAACAGGAAAAAGTGTCTCCTCACAGAATGCTTTTTATGCTTGTTTATATATTTCAAAAAATTAACCTACACGTTGTCTAGAAATATTTAAAAAGGAAATCTGACCTATTATCACATAGTCTGTATCAGATTTTATTCATTCTTTGCTTTAGCTTTAGAAAAGGTGTTGCAGTTAATTGATTACATAAGATTCACAACAATGAGATTAATGGTTATTTTAAGTGCAATATGATCAAAGCTATAGCTCCTAAACTTTGCAAAGAAGCTCCTTTGACAGAAAGTAATCTCAGCAATGGTTGTGAGGTGTAGGGACTCATTCTTTTAGTCATCAAAGACTTGCTGCATTTTTTCCAATTAGAGTGACAGAAACACTGAGAAGTGCCAAGAAAACTGAAAATGAAAAACATTAAATTTTTCAAAAAAAAATTTGAGCTGGATCTGGCTGGAAGGTAAAGGAAATACTAATTTGCTTGTACATAATTAACTTAAATGTTTTCTAAAGGGGCAAATAATGTGAGGAGATTTTTTAATATAAGGTCTTTTAAAAATAGTTTTATTGGTGCATTGTGATCATACACCATAGTGAGATTCAAAGTGATAAAAACATCCATGCACACATCACTTGGTTTATTTCCCTGTCTCCTCTGTCTCCCTAAGTTAAAGCCTTTGCTGCCTTCTGGCTCTATTAAATGACTGTCCTGGGGAAAACCTTATTTAGGCTTGTGACCTTGATGTCATTTATGATGAATCAATAAGACCTGCAGAAAGTCCATGTTACAACAAGGGTGACTTTGAATGGACTAAAAAATTCAAATGGTAAATCTTTCTGATTAAAAGGTATTCTTGCAGATTATATTTCTATTTTCTTAAAGGTACAAAGAAATGTAAAAAGAGATTCATTCATTCAAATGGCTAATATTTGTTGTATATCTATCATGTACCAGATATTTTGTTAGACACTAGAAATACAATAATGGTCAAAATAAGAAATAGTCCCTGACTTTATAGATCTGACAGACTGGTGAGACAGATTGAATTTAATAGAATAACAAAATCAAATGTATAATTATGAATTAAGATATGTAAGTATCTTGAAGAAACAGGATTCCAGGGTTCCATGCAATATTATAAACTAAAGAGTCAGGAAAGGATTCTTGAAGAAGGAGACCTTGAGCTGGGGTATAAAATATGAGTAAAATTCAGCTAGGCAAAGAAATACTGTGGAGAGGAAAGTATCAGCAGAGAAAGTTTTTTAAACAAAAAGAACAGTAGGCTGAATGGCCCCAAGGTAGTATGAAGTGTGGTGCATTTGAAGACTTGGGAGAAGGTAGCTGAAATATATTTCAGGGACAGGGATGGACAGGATGGCATGTGGAGAAATGATGTTCCAGAGAAAGGTAACAACTAGAACCTGCATAATTTTCAAGATCATGAGAAGGATTTTGATCTGTCCTTTATTGCATATTTGTTTGATTGGTTCATTTATTGATTAGCTGTTATCTCCACACTAAATCCCATTATTCCTCTTCCTACATATACATGCATGAACAAACATCCTAGTGTACTAAAAGGAAAGCCACTCAATAACAACTATGTATGAGCACTTTGTATATGCTACTTTAGGAACTGGGAAAACAGCTATGAATAAAATATCTGCAAACCCCTTATGTAGCATACATTTGTAATGGCAAAAACAGAGAAATAACTGCATAAATAATTAGAATATAAGTTACCAAGATGATCAGTGCTAAGGAGAAAAATGAAATAGGGATGGGGAGTTGGAAGTCTAAGAAATCTGTCTTTCTGTTTCAATATATCCTTGGTAATATTGATTGTTATACCACATGCATACATTTAAATTCATGTAAATGACATTGTGCTATAATCTCATTTAGTTTTTTTTTTATTTTGTATTTAGAGCTATGTTCTTAAAGTCAATTCATATTATTAGGAGTATGTATAATTTGTTGCTTCCAACTGTCATGTAATAATACTCATATGTCCCCATCATATTTTAATATGTCCATATTTCCAATGATGAAAAACCAAATTAATTCCATTTTCTTTCTCTCAAGAGCAAATAAAAACCATGGATCTTTGGAGAGAGAGAGAGAGAGAGAGAGAGAGAGAGAGAGAGAGAGAGAGAGAGAGAGAGAGAGAGAGAGTGTTTGGGTAGTGGTGGTAGTAGAAGAGGTGTGAGGTTGGCTTTGTGCTTTGAAAATAACTTTATATGTAATGTGAGAATCGAAGTAAAGTTGAGACTATATATAAGCTCTTCAGGAAACTCATGGTAGCAGTCCAGGAAAAAAATAATGCATCTCAGACTGGGTTGATAGTAATGGTGGAATGGAGGAGAATTGGAATTCAAATGTTTAGGAAATAATGTTGGTAAGCCTTGGCGATGAAATGGCTATGGAGGTGGGAGAGGGATGTGTCAAGACTGTTTGCATTCTAACTGCAGCAACTGGCTGGATAAGGAACCAGTGAGGATTAGAATATTTTGAAGAGAAAATTTATATATATCCAACATTGAATGATATATAAAATTATGTCACAATATATTTTTTAATTCTATGTAGCAAATATTCACTGAGTATCTTCTATATGCCATTAACTGTACCAGGAATTTAAAAATCCAGTGGAGAGACAAAAAACTGCCAACGGAAATATTGTAACTGCATAATTACCAAGATGAAAACTACCTGACACAAAACACAAACTAAAGTTTGTTTGGAAATAAATGGAATTTCATTAAGCAGAATCTGGAAGAAGGATGGGAGAAAATTCAAACACAGACATGGAGAGGTGAACCAAAGTGCACGTAGGGGGAACTTTAAAGAATCTCTATTTCCTGGGAAAGAGTTGGTGAAATGGCTTCAAGGGTGGAGAGGGGCATATAATTCTCTGGCATACAAAGATTTTATGGAGATGTCGATCAGAGCTATTTGAGCAGAGCAGCAATGTTATTAGATCTGGGTACTAGAAAGATTACTCTAAAATCAAGAGAGAAAGTCCAGGAAAGAGACTAATGATATTCTTTGAGATGATGGGAATATAAGGTGTAGAAGGGGATGTCAAAAATAGAAAAGAGAGGATGCACTAAAGAGTTTGTTGTTTGGAGTTAGAATTGGAAGGACCTAGCTGGGGGTAGTGGCTCACTCTTAAAATCCCAGTACTTGGGGGGCTAAAACAGGAGGATAACAGGTTCATGGCCAGCCTCAGCTACTTAGTGAGGCCGTCCACAACTTAGACTCTGTTTCAAAATAAAGAATTAAAAATAGTGCTAGAGCTGGGCATCATGGTGCATGCTTGTAATCCCAGTACTTGGGAGGCCTGAGACAGGAGGATCACAGGTTCGAGAATAGCCTCAGCAAGTAGTAGACTCTCGCCAACCTAATGAGACCCTGTTTCCAAATAAGAAATAAAATTGGGCTGGGGTATAGCTTGAAAGTAGAATGCCTCTGGGTTCAATCCACAGTCCAAAAAAAAAAAAAAAGAAAAATAGGGTTGGGGTTATAGTTCAGAGGTAGAATGCCCCTGGATTCAATTCCCAGTACTGAAGAAAAAAAAAAAAAAAAAAGAGAGAAAAGAAAAGAATTGGAAGGACTTGATGATTGCTTGAATGTTGTAGAGAATCAAAAACGACTTTAAGTTTCTGGCTTGGAAAATCATGTACATGGTTTCTATATGTATGGAGATTGGAAACACAGGAAAGACAGACGTTTTGTGGAGATGGTGTGCTATATTTAAGAGAATTTTAGTTTATATATTTTTGAAGGACAATACAGATGGTGGCTATATATACTTTCATACCCAGGAACTAGGTCTGAATTGAGGATGCAGATTTCAGGGGAGGAGAATACATTGGTAAATGTATGAACAGAAAATTTAAAAAAAAAATGAAGCACTAGATAATTTTATAATAAGTGCAACCAAAAGTGAGTGAAACAAAATGATCAAGAGGAAAAACCAGAAGAGAGACACATAGACACAGAGAATATGAATATCTCTAGGATTAGAATTGTTTTCACTTAAAACAGTGCATAATTACTTTTTGAAATGCTAAAATGTTTTTTAATTATATGCTACTTTTAAAAGTGTTTTCTAAAATGTGTGCATGTAAACATTCCATAAAAGGTACTGGTTTACCTCTAAATCCTCTTTTACATCTAAATTCAATTTACTTTTGCATGTGATAGCCTACTTTTGACAAAGAATCCAGGTTTATAGTGTCTGAACTTTATGGCATCAATAAAGTCTTAAAATATATCTAAAGTGACTGCTCCATAAAATTTCCCCTTGTCTTGCAGTTTACATGTCCTTCTATTCTGCTTAGCATAACCCTCTCATAATTTCCTTTCCATTTTCTGCTTTCTCTATATGTGTTTTTCTTCCATAAAAAAAATTTCACCATTTTTAACTTAAAATCGATTCTTAGCCAGAAAATCTTAAAATCTATTCTTAGCCACAGAAAGTGAAGGGTCATATGTTTTATCTCCTATGTGGAAGCTAGGGAGTAACTGGGATACCAGAGAGACTTCAGATAATGGAGGGGAAACTCCAGGAGACCCAAGGAGGTGTAGGGGGAAGGGAAGGGGATGGGGGAGAAAAAGAATCAATGAAGGAATCACATCCATTGACATTATATGCATAAGTGAGAATATCAATGTCAACCACAGTATCCTGTATGAGAAGGAGGGAGCTGGGGGAAAGCCCACCAAGTGCCATGTGCATGTATGTCATTATCACTATGAAATACATTATGATGTGAGACTATAATGTACCAATAAAAGTATAAAAATAATTAAATTTCACTTGTAAAAAAATTATTCTTTCTCCATTCTTTATACATATTTGTAAATATAATACAAATTTTCAAAGACTTCACAAGCCAGTGGATATTCATAGCAACCCAAATGCATTTGCCTTTAAAACCCAGGGCATTCTACCCTTGAACTATACCCTAGCCACCTTTACTTCTTATTTTGAAACAGGGTCATGCTAAGATGCTGAGGATCTTGCTAAATTACTGAGGTTGGCTTTGAACCTGCCATTTTCCTGTTTCAGCTTCCCAAGTATTGGGGTTATGGGTGTGGCACCACAGACTCAGTTTGTAATTACATTTTTTTTTTTTTTTTTTTGGTACTGGGGATTGAACCCAGGGGCATCCTACCCCTGAGCTACACCCCCAGCCCTATTTTTTTATTCTTTATTTTAAAACAGGTTCTTACTAAGTTGTGGAGAGCCTCACCAAGTAGCTGAGGCTGGCCGAGAACCTGGATCATCAAGTCTCAGCCTCCCAAGTACTGGGATTACAAGTGTGGGCCACCATGCTGGCTGTAATTGCTTTTTGAATATGACTTCTACAAGGATCTTTGTCTTTTAAGTCTCTTTTACTATAGTGGGGTGGAGGGTACTGGACACTATTGTCTCTTCAGCATCTTAACACTTTTCCTCCTTTTGAAAACTCAAAATTGTATATCATAAGAGAAGGAATACGAGCTGGGCGTGGTAGCGCACACTTGTAATCCCAGCATTTGGGAGGCTGAGACTGGAGGATCCGGGTTTGAGGCCAGCCTCAGCTACCTAGTGAGGCCCTCTGCAACTTAGTGAGACCCGGTTTCAAATAAAGAATAAAAAATAGGGCTGGGGGTATAGCTCGAAGGTAGAATGACCCTGAGTTCAATCCCTAGTACCGCAAAAAAAAAGAGAGAGAGAGAGAGAGAGAGAGAGAGAGAGAGAGAGAGAGAGAGAGAGAGAGAGAAGGAATACTATCTTCTACCACCCACTTTGAGGGAAAATTACATTAGAACTCTGACAGTGAGGGTGCCATCATGTGACCTAATCTCAGCCAATCAGACATTCTTATTGTGGACTTTAGACCTAGAGTTGTTAGCCTAAAGACGCAGGAGGGCTAGGAATGTTAGCTGGTGTCCCATGGCTGTGGTCCAGTGGCAGGGTCTAGTTTCCAGGGCTGCCAGTAGCTGCAAGTCAGAGACACTTAGCAAGCTTCTTCCTTCATATAAAAATTGCACCAAAATTGCACCAAATATCCTGTCTCATTAGAAGAAGTTAAACAACAGTAAAAATGTGAGAGGCTTTTTTAAAAATAAAAAGCACCATACCACATTGAGAGGGATTTGTGTTAAAAACTAAATGAAATGAAAAGATCCTCTTTACCCTATGGCTTTGGCAGTGGTTTGGCTACTTAACTTTCCTTGACTAGTCTTTCTGAGCCCAGTGTTCCAGATTTCCTTTTAATTCTGTGATGTATAAAACACTGGTTCAGTGCATTTCATTTTTGCTTAAACAATGAGAATGGAGCAGATGCCTTTGGTACCCTGTGCGATACCCTCATTAGCCTGCATCAATTTCAATTGTGGATATGGTTCATGGTTCCATAAGAGTTCTGAAACTCTGGTGTGGACAGTATCCCACTTCCGGTGCTATATACAATTTGGCCCATTTCCTCTGGCTCACTTGAATCTCTTCTTGGTTCCCCATGTTCTGCCACTTTCTGCTTTTAGATAGGAATCCCTGAAAAGGGTGTAAGACAACCCCATATTGATGTATCTTGAACATGGCTCCCATATGAAGCATGCATTGTGTGTTGACAGACTGGGAGAAAATTAATTCCCTTTGTTCACCATCATAGGACACTCAAGCCACCCCAGACTGTTTAAGTCATCTCCACACACTTTGATTTCCTAGGTTCAACATGTACAACAGTCTACTGGGCCACATGTTAAGGGGGAAAGATGCCAAGTCCTCTATCTTGACCTGAAGTAAAGGATTAATTACCTTTTTCCTTTTGCTTTGGTGGGGGTAAAGCCATAGCATAAAGATCTCCAAATCTATCCTCTTCACCAACTCTCTCTCCTCATTGCATGCACTCCTATTCTTCTGTGCCAGCTCCCTGCCATGTAAAAAGACTTTCAGATTCAGTCACTTTACCTCTCTGGGTCTCAGCTTATATAAAAGCTAAAAATCTAATACTAGAGCCAGGCTCATAATAAACTCTACAGAAGGGCTTATTACTATTTTCATTATTATTATTATTACTATGGCATTATACTGAAATTTCCATTTTAATATTCCTTAATCCCTAGTATTCCTATATTGACTTATATGATAAAATATCATTCTAGTGGGGAAGGGCGGCTAAAGGGATGTTGGGTGCTTTAAATTATACACTTAACATTTTGAGGAAAGTTGTTCTGAAATCATAGTAGCACTGTAGTATGGGGCTTGATGACAGAAACATTTTGGTCCTTGTTACCACCCTGATCTCTTGTTCTTGGCTGGGTGGCGTTGGGGAAAGATGAGCTGGCTTGGTGAGGTCTGTGGAAGCCAAGTCCTAGTGATTACTTGAGGCAGAGTTGGCTCGGTGGACAGAAGACTATTACTATCCATCATGCTAGTGGAACTCTTGAAGGGCATCCAGAAAGACCATTTTACTTTACAAGGAACCTAATGCAGACCCAGAGTTGAATGATATCACCATTTTCTAAAGTGTGTTCCAGAACACAGATTCTGAACAGGTGCTAATAGAACACCAAGACAATTGTTCCAAGGACTAATGAGTTTTTAAAATGCTGGCTATACATGTTGAAATACGCTTCCTTATTGTAGAACTTCTCAAAATATTAAAATGTAAGTTTATTGAATGAATTTTCCAAGGAGGATATGGTAGGTAGTACTTAGTATTTTCCAAACTTTCTTGACTACAGAGTTTCCTCTCTCTTTCAGGGGGGTAGAATTTCATGTCTTATGGTCTAAGCAAATTTTAGGAAACATTTGTTTAGAAAGATGGTACAATCCCCAGCAAAAAAAAAAAAAAAAAAAGAAAGATGGTGCATCATGGTTGGAAGGAGAGGGAAGGGAAGGTCACAGAGGTACCTCCTGAAGAGCAGAGACTGAGAACCAGCTATCCAGCTGTGGGAGGAAAAATAAGGGCAGAACTTGGCTTTACATTGATTGATTTCTTCCCAATAGGAAATATTTCTTCCAATCACAGACTTTGTGACAAAGAAGGTGGGAAGCAATTTGACTTTGCCAACTGACTCTTTGAGAGACTTCCTACATGTTACTAATCACCTTTGAGCTTCAGGATCCTTTTTGGTAAAAGTGGCTTACATAATATTGTTACTGAAGAAATATTATGACAATTGGTGATAGTGTACGCAAAGTATCACATCTGGTACTGTTTTCAGTGTTTTGATGTCACAGCTATTGTCAATCTCCCTTTTAGAACAACTCTATCAAGACAGCTCTAGTCCAGTTTGGCAGCCCCAGCATCTACTTACAAAGCATTCAGTTTATTATTTCATTAGCCATGGCTATTAGAAGTCACTTCCTTATATCAGGTCACAATCTTTTCTCTCTTTGTTTTTTGTTTGTCCTTGTTCCACTCCTAAAGGTAATTCGGAGCAAGTCTCATTGTGCTATCATGTGTGATTCATCAGTCATTTAAACACAAGGATCAAGTTCTCTTAACAGCTATCTTAGCAAAGGTCTAACACTAAGTTCATGGCAAATCTGAGACTAACATTTGAACTTGTGATTCCTGGGCCTCTAGTATACACTTACACAAACAATTGTGGCTTCCTGTAGGTCACAGAGGCTCCCTACTAATGCCATAGTTCACTGAAATGCGACAACCCTTCACTAGCTGTCTTCTGCTTTTTAATACATCTGCAGAACTCTTTTGTTGCTGTTGTTTTAGATGAGGAAAGATTTTGTTCCATTCTTGTTTGACAAAAAAACCTGATGGGCACCGTGGAAGGGCTTAGGTGACATATAAGGGATCAGAACTTCCTAGATCACATAGGTGTGGCCTGGGATATGAACTCCATTAGACAATCAATCACCTCTGAGCAGTAGAGTGTTATGGTTATATTTAGTACCTTTAAGTGCCCTGCCAACAACTCTTAGACTTGAAAGGAAACTGCCAGCACAAAAAAAGAAGCTCACCACGCATTGTGTGCATGCATGTCCTTATCATTCTGAACTTCATTATGATGTGTGATTACAATGCACCAATAATTTTTTTAAAAAGGTTGTAAATGACTGTTCTACAATCAGAATCTACCCCGCCATAAGCAAGGCCTATCAAAACCCATTCTCCCTCTAGAAGCCCAATTGCCCAACTGCCCCCAACATTGCCCGTTCAGAATCCAAACTCCAGCTTCTCTTCCGACCATGCTGATAGTTTCATGTCCATGTTTAATGTATATGTTGCTTTTGACAAACTCTTGATCAACATTTTTTTATTTTGAGGCAGCTGTGATCTACCTTTATTTACTATTAGGAATTGACTGTTAGTGTGCACTTTAAATAATAAAAGAGTTGTATAAAATTTAAATGAAAAATGAAAAGCAAAGAACAATTTGAGTAATTGGAAACCCATGATGGAGGAATGTAAATATTATTTCTTGAAAACAATTTTGTAATAAGAACTTATAGGAGTCTACCAAGAAACAAGTGTTATGTCATTTTAGATATGATAGAATTAATTGGTAAAGATTGTAAGGGTACTCAGGGAATAAAACACAAGAAGCAACAAGAACATGTGGAATATGACCAGCTGATGCCTTAGAAATGAAGTTAGAGAATAAAATAGGAAAAGAAAAGAATGAATACAAACAAAGAAAGTACATTGCTCTTCCTCTGCTAATGCAATACTCATATACTCTAAAACAAACATTTTTATTCCTCTCACCAGCCTACTAATTCCTACTGAAAAGGCTTGCCAATGCAAAGGGATAGGAATCTGAATATTAAGGAATAAAAGAGGAAGTGATGTATCTTCTGAACTGTAAGGGATAAAATATAATTTATTAAGTGATTGAAGGGAAATGAGGTAAAAATGTCAGTCGAAAGGACTAATTCCACTCATACAAATTTCAGGCAAAGGTAGTAGTGTAGGATCCAGTCACCAAGAGAGATGATTCCAATATACCACTGAGTTTATTGAATAACATGGAAAATGTGGAGAATCAGGATAAATCGTATCAGTTTCTGGGTATATAACATGCCAACCCACACAATATTGTTTAAACAAAATACTCATGAGCATGCCTATTTCCAAGACAGCATTATCTCTTATACATAACAGAAAAATCATTTTAGCTAAATTTCCTCTGCCTTCAACAACAACCACTGCCATGTGGGTTCATGTGTACATATTATTTTCATTGTTCCCTATAGCTCTATGAGGAAAAAAATAACAGCATTGAAATGTAAGATCCAGAACAAGAAATAAGACCAACTGAAGTATAAAATGTAGCATAACCTAACAAGGGAAGCTTTCTGGGGTATAAAAGTAAATATCTAGCATAGAATTCACACAGGCCTCTCAATTCTCAGCAGAAAGCAAAGGATAAACAAAGCAAGTATAGAGAAAGCAAATAATGCCAGTAAGCTTTTGGTAGAAACAAAACACTTGAAAGATCAATAAAAAGAAAATCTTCTAAACTGTGAGAGAATGAAATATAACAGAAGCTAAATATTAAAAAAGACACACACAAACACACACACACACACACACACACACAAACACACACACACACACATGCTCTCTGTCTGTCTCTGTCTCTCAAAAAAATAAATAAATAAATAAAAATCCCTCCCAAACAAGAGCACTCAAGGTTCATCCCTTACAAAGGCAGGACCATGAGCATGAATGAAACATGTTCATAATGGGGTAAATACCTTTAACCTTTGGTTAATATGTTTTGTTTCTAAGATGAGTATATATTACACACTTTGAATGTGGACTTTTCATGAGGATAAACCAACTTAGCAATGTCTTTATTATTTCTTTTCCTACTGTAAACACAGGTTTTGAAGAAAGTGGCCTGGAGCTCTCAGTTCTTAGAACCCCAGGAGACAGATGAGCATCCCATATAGTGAAAAACAAGATAAGTCAAAATACTATTATGCTGAGTTTTTTTTTTTTTTTTAAAGAATGGAAGCATTTGTCAATGTGTACTTTATTAATACATTAATTTTAGCAGTTTGGTAATGTGCCAACCATTTGATAGATCTATTTTAAATTCAACATATTCATTAGTTGCTTTGAAAAATTATTACATATAGGAATTCTGACTTTTAAAAAATGACAAACATTATTCAGATCAAAGTATATGCAGTTTCCAACTTCATTATAACTGGAAACTATCTAGTCATTTTTTCTTAAATATATGTGCATAAGATTAGAATGTCTTAGGCATATAAATACATCAGGTTTACTTGAATTTGTTGATTTTATTTATAAATTAATTGTTGAGCCAAGCATGGTGGTGCATGCCTGTAATCCAGGTAATTGGAAGGCTGAGACAGAAGGCTTGTGGAATTCGAGACTAACGTAAACCTAAGCAATTTAGCAAGACTCTGCTTCAAAATAAAAAATAAAATAGGGCTAAGAATATGGCCCAGAGGTAGAATGCCGTTGGGTTCAATTCCTAGTGTGAATGAATGAATGAAGGAATAAATGAATGGTTGAGACAACACAATCGAATGTTAATTTGAGTGTAACCTTGAATATATATATTTTAAATTACTTCTAGACAGAAGATAGTTAAAATATATTACACCAAAGAGATGAATCCCATTTCCTGGCATTTTCAAAGAATGTAGTATCCTATTTAATTGAGTATTTCTGCCTTTCCCCTTCAGAAATACAAACTATTAAGTTTTAATCTTTGAAAGAAATCTTTCTCAAATATTACCTTTCTGCATATGACTTAACCTTTTCTGGATAGCTCAGGGACATTATTAGGAAAATCAATAGCTCTGCTGTGTTATAATACTCTGCTGTCCTCTGGCCGGCTGATGCTTGCTCTCCCTTCAACAAATGACTCTAGTTTTTGAAATGGGTTTTCCTATTTCTTCCTCCTCCTCCTCCTCCTCCTCCTCCTCCTCCTCCTCCTTCTTTTCCTCTGCCTTCTCTTCTCTCACTGCCAGGCTGTGCACTTAGAGAAGTTACCATCCTCTTGCCTCCCTTCCCACATGCACCACTGTACAATTCACTATACAATTCTCTATATTTGTGGCTGCATTTTACCATAAAAGGGACCCTTATGAAGTTAAAAGGGAATATGAGAGGAGTAAAGTTATCTAACCCATGAATATTTTTTGAAAAACAATATTCCTGGATCTCCTTGAAGGTAGAAATGACAGAAACCACCCTCCTACAGTAGATTACACTTCAGCCCAGGTATAGACTTGCTTCATCTCCAGAAAAATCAGACAGCTACACTGGGCAACTTTTTCTTTGGAAGTTTTATGGAAACCATTTACTCTCATCCTTAGAAAGCAGGAAAAGACAGGAAATATCTAATCCTCCTGCAAGTAATCCTGAGAGAACTGGCTTGGAGAAATCTTTCCATCCTATGGCTCAGCCCAGAGGGAACAGATCCAATATCAGATCACAGTGCAATAGGTAGGTTTCTCTAGACAGATGTGTGCCCCTTGCTAAAGTATCTTCAGATATGGCATGACGATGGGGGGGGGGGGGAGAAAGAAAGGAAACTCATCTAAAAAGTTAAACTCAAGTCTTTTTCTTTTATTAACCCACCATCATTATGTTCTTACCAATTTGGACCTCCTGGATATTATTTAAAACTTTTTGCTTGCTGACTTCACATGTTAAGTATTTGGGTTACCATCTATATTCAAATTTAAAATATACATTTTCAGTTTTATACTTTTACCTAATAACTGCTTAGTAAAAGGAATCAAACTTGCACATATTATGAGAATGTTTAAAGTCACTCTAATATGAAAGGAAAACAGAGAAGAGTCAGGTGGGAGTAGAAATCTTATTAGCAATGAACAAGTAAGAACTGGATAAAATTCAATTTCCATTCTTTTTCATTATTTTTCCTAAAAATGAAGTAATAATAAACAAAATCATGTTCCCTTCTAGTTTACTGAAAAACAGCCAGAAAATGGTAGTTGGGTACTTAATAAGTTCTATGTACATATCTGCATTAGGTGGAAAGCTTTTATATTTCTTTAGTGAGAGCATACATGCTAGTTCCTTTGTTTTAAAACAGCTTTCTGAATTTTCATATTTTCCCTTTATTCCAGGACCTTTCTACTTTGCCCAACAGTTTGGCTTCATTACTTCTGTCTCTCACCTCTCCACTGACTTTCTGCACTAAAGGCCCAGAAATGAAGGGAGTCTTTAGAGCATGTGAGAGAAACAAAACAAAACAAAAAAAGAGAGTATAAACAAAGACAGAAGGTATAAGGACAGGCATTACCACTGATCCACAGAGGACATCATCCAAAGAAATTTGAGTAGGTGAGGATTGGTTGGGTTTTGTTGACCAAGTCTATGGGATTTTGATTTTGAGCGGTTTGATACACCATGAGTTAGTGCAGGGAAAACGAGGCTACAGGGAATGGCCATAGCAAGATATGAATTATCCTTGGATAAAGTGGTATCTTTTGTAAGGTATCAACAAGCTGATCATGAGAATTAAGATAAGACAATAACAAAATTATTATTACACTAGGTTAACCCAGGTCCAGATTCTCAGGTCAAATTGATGCTAGAGCTCCAAATGATTGGCTTAACGCATTTCTACTAGGAAGTGAATGAGTCCCAGATTCTCAAGCCAGGACAATCTCTATGTGGGGGACAAAGAAGTTCCCACTGTTGGGTTAGAAGAGGAAATCCAGGCATTAATTCATTCATTTAACCTGCAGTTACTGAGTACTTCTTCAGTACCAGAGATCTAAACATTAGAATTAGCACCAATCCAAACTGCTAAGTCTCTGATCTCTTGGAGTTTACATTCTAGTGGAGGATACTGACAATAAAAGAAACATATGCATAAAAATATAGTCAGTTATAATGAGTATGATAAAGAAAAAATCATGATAAGAGAGTAGAGAGTGACAACAGGTATGCTTTTGGGTGAGGTTAGGTAAAAGTTTCCTGAAAACTCGATTCTTAGATTAATACCTAAATGTGAGAAAAAGATTTATGTGGATCTTTTGGAAAAGAGTGGTCTAGGAAAACCAAATGACACATTTAAGATTGTGGGTGGGTAGAAATGTGCTTGCTATGTTTTAAGGAACAGGAAGAAGGCCAATGTAGCTAATATTAATAGGCTGAAGACAGTGAAAATCAAACATCCCATTTTGCTAGAGCTAGTAACTAACATTAATTTGTGCTTTCCTTTGGTCCCTGAATTTTCATATTGGTAGAGTCTTTAAGAATTCTCTTTCATTGAAATAGTCTAATATGGGCACAGTATGTTGACTAATTGATCCTAATTTTATCAAATATATATATATATTTGATATATATATATATTTGATATATATATCCTAAAAGAGATCTAAGAAAACTAATTATTATTTTGGGAAGGACTGGCAGCTTCAGCATATTACATGTTAATCTAGTGTTATGACTGATTTGCCACAATAGCTAGAATTTCCAAGCCTTCAAAAGGAACTTATGTCCAGGTAGAGTGCCCTTGGGTTTAATTCCCAGTAACGTGCACACCCACACACACATACATGAGCTTCCAACTGATGTGACTCTTCTACAATGTGATTGCTTTTAGACACAGGCACTAGGACATTTTTGAGAATTATTATAGTATAATTTTTAATCAAACCACTCAATATGTCTATTTTGTGGAATATGACCAATGAAGGTATCAAAGTTTCACACTTTGTTTTTGTGTGCAGTTTGAATATAAACTGTTTATAAAACTATCAACATCTATTGTAACTTTGTTGAAGATTAAGATTAATGGTTGCTTAAAATAAAGTATTTTCTTAGCAATAAAAATTAGGGCATCACTTTTTCCATTTCTGAGGATTTTATTCTGACTGAGAGAAATAGACCTGGGGTCACCTAGATTCTAATCCAATCTGTACCTCAGATCAGAAATTCAGAAGATTTATAAGAAAAGTATGTCTCAGGAGGTTTTCTTTTTCTGATTTAAAATTGAGATACAAAAAGTACTTTTGTGGAGTAGGATGTTAGGTTAGAGCTTTCAAATCACTGATGTGTGGAACAAGTTTGTGAAACAGCTTTGACAGCAAGAGGGCAGTAGGGCACCATTGAGACTGGCTGGGGTAAGTAAAACCTTTGCTTTAGGAGTATCTATGTGTCAAATCTAAGACTTAGCATGCAAGAGCCACTGATCATCATGATGATGAGGTTATTTCAGATAAACATGGCTTTTCTGCAAAATACTATTGTAATGAATGTGATCAAGACGCTTTTGTGTGACTCTTGTAAGATGAGTAAATTCATTGTCTTTGAAAGCTATGGAGTTGTCAGATCCAGTGAATATATTATAATGTATATTCACAGCTGCAGAATACACACATCAAAATTATGAAATGTTAACAGTTTTCTTATTCATTTTTTTACCCAGTTACAAAAACAACTTAAAGGGCTTGAAAATATTCACCCAATCAGCAAAGGCAAATAGGTTCTGTTTGTCAAAGCAGTGGCGAGAAATATAAGTAAAAAAAAAAAAAAAAAATGAAGTTATGCATGTTTTTCTTCCCACTCAGTGAGGGGTATGATTTATTCCAGGTGAATTCTCAATTTGTTTCAGATAAAAATTGCTAAGGGATGTATACAGAAGTAGAAAATCATCATAATTATAGACATGAGCTTGAGGAAAATGAATTAAACTGTGAATTTTACAGTTTCTGAAGCCTAGGTTTTACCTAATACCATTATGGCCTGAGACACAGTGAGCACTACATCCATGAGTGCTGGCACTATTTTAACAATTTGCCCCCCAAATGCTGTTTCTGTTCCTAAAAGTTATAACTGAATGAAAACTAATAGAACTAGCAGTAAAGTGGTTAAAGTTGCATTTAGGTGGCAGAAAAGAATTCACTTAATTTTTCTTGGTATCAGCCTTTAATTTAATGACCTTACATAATTTATATGAAAATATCAAGTTAGTTAATTATTGTTTGGGTCATTCCTTCTAGCCTCTTTGTGGAGAAAAAGTATTTAGAAATAGACAGCTACATGGCATATTTTAAGAAGGCTAGGCTTACAAAAGTCCCAAACCCAAAGAGAAATTTTTTCACATTTTAATACAGCACAGTAATACTTCTAGACTTTGTGACCTCCACAAGAGTAAATCAGCATGCAAAAATGCAGGATCTCTACTCGGAACATAAATTGAATCACTTTCCAAAAAAAGAATTTACTGGCATTATACGATCCCAAAGGAATATGAAATGTTCACTAAATGTGTTTTCCTCAGTGGCCAAATAAACATTTAGTGAGCTTTGTGTCTGAATGTTCAGTGTTGCTATGATGCTCACTCAAATGCATGGACTAGAATTTTTCACAATAGGAATATTCCCTACCACTGCCAAAAAAGAATGAAAGAAAGAAAAATAAAAGAAACAAAAATGTTATAATCTGGACAGGTAAGAACAGCTGGATCATTTTAATTGTAAGTTCAAGAATCTATTATTGCAATGGAAATTATTACTAACATAGTAAAATTTTCTCCTTGCAATAGGCAACAAGGGAAAAGGAAAAGTAAAAATTTATCTCATTCTGATCTCTTAGAATGACAAAAATCTTATCAATAATATAAGTATTGATCTGTCCTTTCAGAAACATTATTTACATTTCAGTGGGTTGAAATTTGGACTTAAAGAAGAATGTTTTTTTCTCAAAATTATTATGCTTATAATAATCTATCTTTGTATCACCCAATGTTATCTCTATCTTGATTAAGAATAGAGATCTAGAATTTAAATAATAAATGAATCAAGATCATGCTTAAAAGACGATGCTGATTTTAGTTAGTAAAGTAAAATATAAAGTATATTTGTGTAAAAGTTATTTTATGTCTTCTCTCATCATAGGAGGGCCTGGATTATTTTCGTAGATAATTATTGTTTCTTAATACTGAAATTTTTATGTGTTGTGCACCTGTAATCTCAGTTCTTGGGAGGTTGAGATAGGCAGATCACAGCTTTGAGGACAACCTTGGCAAATTTAGCAAGACCATGTTTTAAAAAATTATATATTATATAGCTATGTAGCTTGGGATATAGCTCAAAGGTAGAATACCCTAGATTCAATCCCTAATACCTCCAATAATATGGGGTTCAGAAAGTACAGCATTCCTTTATGTATAGAGGTAAGAAAACTTCAATTTCACAGTCTTCTGAATGAAATTGTTGAAGAAACTATGTATTCTGTTTGTAGTAGGGGTGTGTGTGTGTGTGTGTGTGTGTGTGTGTGTGTGTGATTTGGAAAAACCACAGCATTAAGGTTAGGATAAATGCCATATTTGTACTGTATTCTGTCAGATGCCCCAATAACCTGCTGGTTTTAATTTGGTTCTCTTAAAAATTGGGGCAGTTTTGTAATTAGGATAAAGTTCATTTAAAGGAAACAATTTTAGGATCAGTGATCTCTTCTGTAGAAAGAAAAATAGCTTTGTTTTATTTGAAAAGCACGAAAGAAAAATAATGTAGTGGATATTCCAATGGAAGTGCTGCACTGGAACATGACTTTGGGTAATTTCAGTATGTGAATTAAGTGAAATCAGTGTAAGCACAGCTCAGGGGACATAGGGTTAGTTAGCGATGACATTCAGAACACAGGCTGAGGCAGACAACTTGTATGATTGGTAAGTGAAACCATGAATGAACGTTCCTGACCATCAGAAGAAGTAGGTCAGGCAAAATCCACCGATTTAGAGCCTTGGAGAATTCAGCACACTGGACAGTTCCCAATGTATTCCCCTTCCTTAGAATACTAACCCCTAGAGTGCCAGACCATTTATTCCCATCTCTTGGAATCTCACCTATATCAGTATGTGACCTTAGTTTCAAGGGAACACTCCACATTCATCCAAAGAGCTCTGCTTTGTGTTTCACGCAAAGCCTGCACCTTCAGTCCTAATATGAAGGGTCATAGCACTGTTCATGTTACTTGAAGTTATGTCAGGTTCATCACCTGACTCTGATCTATTAATCAATACTAGATTATTAATAGATTTTATAATACTATGACTCATCAACTTAATTTTAGACCTAATTCAACACTAAAAGGTGAGAGTGGGATCATTCAAGCCACAGAAAAACCTCCTTTTACCAACATGTAATGGTCTCATCACAGCGTAGCCCTCTGGGCCAGTCACATGCCAGGCCATTCAGCATCTGTTCTATAGAAAACTGAGTTGAGGCATTCCAACGTAGGTGGTGGGATAAAAAGAAAGGCTTTACGAATGAACTATAATTCTGCCTAGGACCATGTAGCATCACTGAAGATGGTATTTAAAGCATATTAAGGCCTTCCTTCCAGGCTCCAGTGACAGAGTTGCTCTTTTTGAGAATGAACTTTGACCCAATTTTTAAGCGGCAGAATTATAATTCAGGACAGTCCATATGATTTCTAATAAACAAAATAATGGATTAATTTCACTTTAGTTATATGTATTTACCATAACTAGCAATGAAACAAATATGTATGCATATGAGAAATAAATGAATATACTTTTCCTTCACAGCTACATTCCAGGTAAGTGCTTCACTTCACCCCCAGGTGATAGTGTGAAGCAAAGGAACAATGGAAATTGGTTTTCTGTTTTTATTTAATATGCTTTTTTTGGTAGATCATAGTCGCACATCAAAATATAATCATGTCGAAAGTGACATACATGCACACAGCGCTTGGTGGCTGCCCCTACTCCCTCCCCATCCCTGCCTTCCCCACACAGAGTACTGAGATTAAAATTGGTATTTTCAAATATGTACACAAAGTTGATGGTAGTTATTCCTTCAATGATCCTCACTCTTTCCTCACTCCTTTCCCTAGACCACTTCTCTGGCTCCACTTAGGTTTCTCCTCCATTGTCTGGAGTCCCTCTGGTATCCCAATTACTTCCTAGCTTCCGCATATTAGAAAAAACATAGGACTTCATTTTCTGTGACTGGCTAATCTCACTTAACATAATATTCTCCAGGTCCTTCCATTTTTTTTTTTTCAAATGACGTAATTTTGTTCTTCTTTATTGCTGAGTAGAATCCCATTGTATGGATATACCATAATTTTGTAATCCATCCATCTGTTGATGGACACCTAGGTTTTTTCCATAATTTGGCTATTGTGAATTGTGCTGCTATGAACATGGATATGCATGTATTACTGTAGTTCTCTGATTTCAGACCCTTTGGAAAGATACCGAGGGGTGGTATAGCTGGATCATATGGAGGATCCATGGTTTTCTTAATGATGAACAGCTAAATGTACCAAATGTTTTACAGAGGATTCCTTGGATCTTTGCTAATTAAAAGAAAAGTAGCCTCAATTTCTCTGGCAAGAAATACACCAAGTTGGGAAGTACTTAGGATGGGCAAGAAGAAATGGGTTATCGCTCTTGCTTCAATTGCATTAGTGGTCTTGCTATGCTGCTTGCAGATTGGATTTTGAGAGCTCTTTTCAGTCCTAAGGACCCCACTTGGTTAGTAGAAGGTCTGCTGGAGTAACTCAATTCCTTCTTCTTTTCTCTGGTGTATCCACAGAACACTGAAGATGGATTAACTAGCCTGGCCAACATCTCTAAAGAACTGAGAATATATGAGAATGTAAGGAGAGAAGGGAGGAGTGACTTAAAGAATGCAAGAGGGAGGACATGTAATAGAGAAACTGGGCTTTTGTTAAAGATCCCTTAGGAGAGGCTGATGTTGTGAAAGCTTGACAAATATAAAAGCTTGCAGCTCTTTGTCTGGTTGAATAACACCTGATCGTTACTCTGCACATTCTGAAAGAACCAATAACAGAAAAGGTATTATCTGGGTTTCCGTGACAGATAACACAAAGTGGTAGCCCTAAGTCCAGAGCTTATGCCTGATCCTGCAGAAATGCAGTGACTTATTAAAAGGCCAATCTTACTGATTCCTTAAACTGTAGTTGTAGGAAAATATCAAGATCCCGAGATCTAAGAATGTTCCCTAGGTATCCATCCAGGTGGTTGTGTGATTTTAGAAAACAGATCTGTTTCTTCCATGCACACACTGTGTATGGTATCAATAGTATTGATACTACAGCCAAAATTACATGAGGAAATCAGCCTTACTATTCAACAGTGAGTTTTATCTATTCTGGGGTGATGACCAAACCCAGCAAACTATATTCTCAGTGCTTAAAAGATGTCTGAAGACGAGTCTAGCTCAAAATTCTTGGTTTTGTTTGGATGGTTTTAGGATATTTCTCTCAAAAATTAATTAGAACTTAAAATTTAATATAATCTATATTTTAAAATACTGATATGAAATTTTATGATTTCTAGTTTATTATAAGAACAATGGAAAGTTAACATAGTTACCTGGCTTTCCACTTATGTGCTATTAGTCTAATCAGTCTATTTTTATAAACAATAATAAAAAAGACAGTGTTAATTATGCTGCTCTTGGAATGTTCCTATATGTTAAACCATTGGTTCTTCACTAAATATAATTTTTAAATAAGGTGAGTAAATGCTATAAACTATTATTTGCAGACATGTAAACTAATGACTGTCATTAAATATTACACAGCCCATAGGAAAATACCCTGCAAAACTTATGGTTTATTTTCACTGACTTATTTGATGTAATTATTTTCTATGATTTATATAAACAGCACATTAAATATATATTTTATATTATCAACACAGCTTCTTTATTTAAAATGGTTTCAAACAAACTCTAGTACTTTTTATTCTTAATAATATGAAGACAATATAGCACTAATGCTTTAAAGTATTTCCTGGATATTTTTGTCTATTTCCTTGAAATATGGCAATAACTAAATGTCTTAGCCATAATTCACTCAAATGTCTCAACCTAAATTGCCTTAGGAATGCTAAGTAATGGAAGAGATTTTTATACTTCTAACAATCTCAAAATACTGAGTTCTTGAATAACTATAGTCCACTGAACTATGGAACTAAGAAAATGGAGAAAGTGGAGAGCTAAGTTGTTAACATGGCAAATTTGGCTTATTTGATGATAGTTGGTCGAATTCAGATGTAGAATGGGCTAAGCAGCCATGCATATATTTTGCGTTTTGTTTTCAAAATCACTATTAATTGTTCAATGAAACTAGATTCATCTTTAGAATGAGAGTATGTGTATATATACTTTACATATATAATAACCATGAGGCAGGAATATAAGGTATTATTTTCTACTTCTTTTTATATGTTATTTTAAAATCTGATACATAAGTACAGATATGTAGTTTCATTAGACATATACTAGATGCATATAAATGTACATACATGATCATATCAATATATTATTATATTTTTCGGTGCTATTATTTCCCTCTTATACCTAAACTAGGTTCAGCAATATTAATATTTATAGTGGGTAAGTAATGAAGCAAGGTCTGGAAGGGAGGCAGATTCTGGCTCATGTTACAGCGTTCTTTCCACAGAAACATACTTCTCAAATTCAAGGTTTGGGTTTCAGTTGTTCATATTCGACTCAGGTTCACAATAAGACTTGCTACTGTGGACTTTTGGAATTCATCTACAGATCACATTTTTCTACCCTATCATTTTTCTTTAGCGGCAAGTACAGGTGAACAATGTGTGGTAACTTGAGAAAGCCACACAGCGATACTGACAGGACTGGAACCCTAGCCCTGCCCCCTCAGATGTCAACTAGAGTTAAAGCCATTTGTTCTGGAAGATCACAGCTTAGCCTGAGGAGGCAATCACAAGGATATTTCAGTGGATGTATATGCACATATTTCTCTCAGAATTTTATGAGAATTCAGATACATTTTAACTCATCTCTAAAATTATCTTACTAAAGTTCTCAAACTTTAGTGGCACATTGAGAACCTGGTGCCCTGATGCCCTTCAATCAAATGAGATGTGATGCAACAAGGAACAGATTTTGCAGGAAATCCTGCCTTACCTTCATAAGTCCCACTTTCTAGGAGAGCACCACTTTTTTCCAATTCCATAAAATCTTCAACGGTGATGAAAATGTAGTCCACTCCAGGAACCTCACCCTCCTTATGTGGCCTTGTGGTGCCTGCATTAGGAAACATAGAAACAAAAGAACGATGCTAAGTGATTTGCTGCTGAGCTTCAGAAATACCACCACACTTCTGAATATTCAATAACACTTGTTTGTACATCCCGCGAGTTGGCAGTTTGCATTTGTCCTTCTGTTTGTTTGGCAACAGAAAATAGCAGGGGGTAAAGATTAAAGTAAATATACAAAGCATTTTTCTTCATCAAGTGTATAAAGAGTTCATTGCCATGGAATGTAGCTGCATGGATTTTTCCCTGAAAACTGCAGACCATTGTGCCCTTTTTGAAGAGGTGTTTTGAATGGTGGCCCAGGAGTCTGCAAGCTCAGGAATTTACATATTTCACTCCCATGAATGGACCTCTATTGTTCTGGAGATTGCTGTGCTGTGGCATAAAATACAATGGAAAATAGAAACCTTAGCAGAATGTCAATTTATCTTTATATTTTCAGGATCTGCTTTTTTTTTTTTGCCGGCGGGGGGGGGGGGGGCTATTTGGTGGTTTTTATTTGTTAATTTTATACCAAAATATTGTATTGGATTGAAAGGGTCAAACTTACTTTACTATTAAAACTTAATAGTAATTGGAACTGAGCAACATTTAATTGCATTAGTAATTATAATTGTGGTAATATAATATCTAACTTAACTGGAAGAAACTTTAACTTCACTATATAGGCTTTTCATATCTCCCTTACATGGCCTTCATTTCTTCTTTCATTACTGTCTCTAATTTTGATTGAATTTGGAGGTGCAACCGTCCCAGGGGTTACCAAAAGCACATTTCCTGCTTCCTGAATCACTCATAGAGGGAGTGGAGCTACCAAGGGCCACCTCAACAATACTGTCAGCTGCTCAGTCTATGGCTCAGTTCATCCCTCGAGAGAACACAGCCCTCCAGTACTGCTGTCCAGCTTGTGAGGCAGGAGCAGAAATAAGAGCAATGTGAAAGGCTGACCACGCCGTAAGCCTTTTCCTTTCTTTTTCTAAGCCATCTAGGGCATTTTGCATGGGCAGATTGGAATTTACATACTGAATACATGTGAATAAAGACGTAGAAATACACAAAGGGAAAATACAGAAGCAAGGTAGTACACTGGCAGGCTTCTTCACATTTCAAACTTCTCCATATTGTCTGTATACTAAACAAAAAGTGTTTTAAACTCCTAACATTTTATTTTTACCCTTTGATTTTGAAATCTTGATCAACTGTCATAGAAATAGCCAATGAGCTCTTTTGGAGTCTATTAGAATCAAATCTGAACTGCAGACAAGAGGCACAAACTAATCCCAGGATGTACAATGTGCCAAGAAAATCAATGCTGGGGCAAAAAGAAATAATTGCTATTGAACACACTCCTTAAGATTCAAAGGCATATTTCCTAAAATTAAGTTTTACAACCCCTTTTTGGGCTTTGCAAAACATTTTTTTTTCTGTGATCATGTTTAATGGCTTTCCCCTGAATTTTGTATTTTATTTGGTTTAATGGAGCCACATTCTACAGTATTTCCTGCTGCTTTTATGCTATAATATATAAACCTCCCACACCTAGTATGCATAATATCATCAAATTATTGTTTCTACAGGAACCTTAACTTTCAATATCCTGACTTTTATGTGCTTAACCCTTGTGAATTAAAAGGGCATTAACATTTTGGGGGCAATCAATTATTTTTTCTGCTTATTTAGAACACACTCTAATCATTAAAATCACATAACAAAGATTCAATCTTCCTTACTAATTTATCTGCATATTTCAGAAGTTACATGCTTTGATTAATTAACTGCTGGCAGTATGGTAATGCATTTCCAGCACAATGTGAGCACAGGAACACGTGCTTGAGGGCAATTTCCAGGGCTGCTGACTTATCTGGAGTAATTGGCCGGAACCAAATTCTAGCGAACACATCTGCAGTTGTGCTCTTCCTGCTTCACTGAGTGGTTTTCCATCTCCACCTTGACCTCAGACCTCTGTGACTGACTTCTGATCACTGTGATGCCTTAGTATCACCCATTGCTGTTGACCTGCCTGAAGCTGGTTGCCCACCTAGATTGGGAGCTTGCCTACTCACTGTACCTGGAAGAGGTTCTTCTCCACCATCCCAAGTGATGCAACCTCATCTATCTGTTTGTCTTTATAATTATGACTTCTGATCTCTTGATCTTTCCTTGTAATGGTTTGGATTTAGAATGTCTCCCTATCCCTGGAAAAAAACAGGAGGCCATGTTGGAGGTGGGGTTTGGTTGCTAAGGATGAGGTCCCAGCAGTGTGGCCTTGGATTTATATACCCCCCTTCTCCTCTTGTTTTCTCCCTAGCTTTTGGCCTCCATGATGTGAGAGCAGAGCCTTTTTCTCTCCTCTCTACTTCCTACCACCATGCCTGAGTCCTGCAAACTCAGCCTGACATGGACTGAACCTCTATAATCTCCAGAACTGTGAGCAAATAAATCCTCCTTCCTATAAGTTGTGTGTGGTCCATTGTTTTGGACTGTAGCAGTGAGGATGTTGACTAACTGACTCTTTCTTCCCTCATTTCCCCAAATCTGGCTTCATTTGTTTCCCTACCATGGAGGGACAAGGAACAACCTAGAATCACTTCCTTTTTTAGTTCACCTTCACCATTTTTCCCAAATAAGCCCCCAAATTCATGCAAAGAAAGTGTTTGCTACAGAAACGTTTCACTGACAAAAAACAAAACAAAACCAAAAACAAACAAAAAAACTCTGCAAGTTCAGGTTATTGAATGTCAGAGTTGGTTCACTAACACTTGGAAATTGTTTTCTATACATCCTAATGTCTCTTGCTCACATTTCCATTGTTTTCCAATATTCAGCTGCTTTGACCTTCTGCAGAAGTCATGAACTCCTTTTCTTCATAAATTAAGAGATGATATAAAATCACATTCTCTAAAGTTTCCTAACTTCCACTTTCCTTACCTACACTATCTTTATATTCTCTCTTTTCCTTCAAAACTAATGCTTGATTGAAATTATCCATTATCTTGTTAAGATGAATCCCATCTTCTTTGCTTTCTTTAAAATTTGGGGATTTATTTTATTTTACATCCAAGTATTACATATATAAATATTTTAAAATTTTTCAATGATTTCTGTAAGGCTTATCTCCTACACAAACACACACACACACACACACACACACACACACACACACACACACACTTCTTTCTTTATCCTGTAGAAAACATGCTCAACTCTTAGTTAGTTCTTTTACTTTACCTATTTCTAAATAATTTATTTAGGATACTTGTGTGTGTGTGTGTGTGTGTGTGTGTGTGTGTGTGTGTGTGTGTATGTGTGTGTGTGTGTGTGTGTTACTGGAGATTAAACAGAGTGTTCTACCTCTGAGCTACATTCTTAGCCCTTTTTAAATTTTTGTTTTGAAACAGGCTATGTTAGTGAGAATCTCACTATGTTGCTGAGCCTGGTCGCAAACCTCAATACTGTCTCAGCTTCCCAAGTACTGTGATTACAAGCATGTACCACCATGCTGGGCTGTGATGTCTCTCTCTCTCTCTCTCTCTCTTTTTTTTTTTTTTTGTGGTACTGAGGATTGAACCCAGAGGCATTCTACCTTTGAGCTATACCCCCAGCCCAATTTTATTTTTTATTTGGAAACATGATCTCACCAAGTTGATGAGAATCTCACCACTTGCTGAGGCTGTCCTCTTATCTGAGCCTCCCAAGTACTGGGATTACAAGCATGCGCCACCATGCCCAGCTTCTGTGATGTCTCTTGATTTTTCATTTTTGTCATTATTTCTTCAGTTGCCAGTAAAGGAAAAATGAGGACTTAGCTCTATTTTGCCCACAGTTCTTACCCTCCACACACTGCTTTGTTCTTTCCTTCTCTCATGCTTCAAATAAAACAAGCCTTGTGTTTAGATGACTATTTAATGTTTACATGAGTGACACTATACAAATTTGTTCCCAGCTGAACCTTATAGTACACTGACTACTTTTGCTTTGTTGTATAGCTATGATTGCTATAGATTTAATGCTTTCCTTTCCAATTTTCCATATATGAATCATTAATTCAATTAATGAACTCTCTCCTTGTTACATGAATCCTCTATCAACGTATACAAATATATTTAGTAGTTCATCAAGTTTATGCTGCTGAATAAACCTCTCCTGAGCCTCCTAACCTGTTCTTGTTTTTACTGTGTCAGCTCACCCCACACAGCTGCCACCTGGGGGGAGCCATGGCTACCAGCCTGGGATTCATTTTGTCTCTGCCTTGTGCTATGGCTCCTCTTTCTCAGATCCCATGCTCATTTGGGGGGTCTACACCCTCATTTTTGTAGAGCACATCTGTCAGAAGCCTCCTGTAGAGGGTAACACTGAATATACATTATTTTGAAGTTTTTGCCTCCTCTGTTAATCTCAGTTTTCCAGTCATGCTGGCTTGCATCTTCCCCTCATAGTCACTTCTGAGCCCTCTGTCATTCTTTCTTCCATCTTCTAATACTTGGCAAGTTCTATGCCCTATAACTTCCCAGTGGCATCCTTCCTGTCTGCACTGTCTCTGATGCAAGACTGCCTTCCTGGGCCTCATGATGGCTGCCTCCCTCTCCTGCCTGCCTCCCTCTCTCCAGGTACCACTGTGCCTACCGATCAGCCCTAGTAAAGCATAAGCTGACTGCATTTCCTCTCTAACTGCTGATCTACTTAATCTCCTGCCAGGGCAGTTGGTTGAAAAAGGTAGGGGGAGAAAAATACTGAGAGCCCAAAAGAGTCAGAGAAAGCTCAGATCCTTCTGTGTACAATACAAGGCAACTCGCCTGGTTGGTAGGGTTTGTGCATCTGGACTTATCTTGACAGGACATAGAAGAGGACATACTTTTCTGCAGAAGAAATGCCTTCCTTTCTGGCTTGCCACGTGTGTCACTCTGCTTTCTCTTCAAACTAAACTTTCTACCATTTGAATTACTCTTTGGTTTAGACAAAAAAAGAGAAACTACCTGTAATTGTATGCTATAGTGGACAAGGTGTGGGTTGTGGAATCCAGTTGCCTTGTGTGTTGGGCTCTGCCATTTGATATCAGTGTTACCTGGAGCAACACACATCACCTCTATAAACTCTGGTTTTCTCTTCTATAAAGTGAGAATAAAATAATCCCTTGAAGATACTTAACACCAGGCATGTATTAAGCACACATCCAGGATTGCATGCTAAGTATTGTTGCCTGGAGAGGAGATGATATCATGGACCGTCCTCCTTTCCATGAATTCTTGCTACAAATATGGAACACTTACTATGTGCCTAACACTTTTATAGATATTTTGGATTTATCATTTAATAACACAGAATAGGATCCCCCACCCTTATGTAACTTATATTTTAGCAGGCAGAGAATAAACAAAAAACACAATTAAAAGGTTATATAGCATTCTTTTTTTTTAATTTATTTTTTTTAGCATGGATTTTTATACATTTCTTGGGTACAACAGGGTCAATTACACATTTTTGTTGGGTACAAGCTAGTACAGGTAAAGACATCCATGCACATATTTCTCATTAACTCTTCCCCAATTCCCACCCACCCTCCCCCTATCTCCTGGTCAGTTTTTTTTTTTTTTTAAATTTAATTTTTTTATTTTTTTTAGCATGGATTTTTATACATTTCTTGGGTACAACAGGGTTAATCAC
>PVLC010020716.1:0-28918 GCA_004027655.1 Graphiurus murinus | reverse complement strand
CTACCCTCCAGCTCTCCAGGCCTCCAGCCAGGGAGGCCTGTGATGGACAAGATGTCTTGCTCCTTGCTGGGCGGCCTGTGGAAACTCAGGCTGGCTGAATGGCTCACCTGAGTCAGGCCTCTCAGAGGGACTGATCTGTGCCACTGCCTGAGAAAGGAGAAAAAGTCACTGTGAAAATACTCAACTCCTTGCATGATGTAGTCTAGGAACTGAGCAGCAATCAAGTGACCTCCTAAGCTGCTCCAGGGTCTACACCCCACCACTTCCTCGTCCCACCACAGTCTGCTTCACAGGACTATGGATATTTTAGCAGAGTGAAGACAGACTGACAACTCCTAATGTGTGTTTTTTTTTTTTTTTTGGCGATACTGAGGATTGAACTCAGAGGCGTTCTACCTCTGAGCTACACCCCCAGCCCTATGTTTTATTCTTTATTTTGAAACAGGGTCTCACTAAGTTGCAGAGGGCCTCACTAAGCAGCGGAGGCTGGCCTCGAACCCGGATCCTCGGGTCTCAGCCTCCCAAATGCTGGGATTACAAGCATTTGTAATCCCAAATCCCAAGTGTGCACCATCACGCCCGGCCTAATGTGTCTGTTGGTCCTTCTGAATATGGTAGCTAGTTAAACTCAGTGTTGGAAGATGTTTTTGTCAGCTTTTCCATTGCAGTGATCAAAATACTTGAACAACATAGAGAAGGAAAATTTGGCTCACCATTTCAGAAATTCAGTCCATAGTCAACTCCAAGAAAGATATCATGGCAGCATGGCATTGCAGAGGAAAGCTACATTCAACTCAATGGCAGCAGGAAGCAGAAAGACAGTGATGACCAGGGACAGATATAGTCCCCAAGGACTATATACCACCAGTAACCTACCTCCTATAGCCACTCTCCAAGTTACCAACCAGCAAATCCATTCAAATTACTAATCCTCAGTGGATTTATCCACTGATGAGATTACAGCTCTGATTCTATTATATTGCCTCTGAATTTTGTTGCATTGGAGACATGCTTTCAACATGTCAGTCTTTGAGGGACATTCTAAAGCAAACCATAACAGAAGGTCACACACAAGGTTTTCTTTTCTGCCCTGCAGGCAACTCAGAGTCATATCTCTTTCACCCCTTAGAAGCAACATGAATCTTTTGTTGCTACCAGGGGACCTCATTGAGTCACTGAAGTCACTTTTTCCCTTAGGATTTTTTATTAATACCCAATATTACATCATTATCAGCTGCTCAAACTGAAACATTCCAAACCCAAATTCTATGCAAGAAGGATGCAAAAACAGCAGAATATCTCCCATTATCTTTCATGAACATCAATTTCAGTATAAATTAATGAGAAACAAGTTTATTATCATCTCAGGGTTAGGGAGCAGTGTTCCAGAAAAAATCTGTGATGTTTCTCCCAGGTGAGAGCAGTGGGGCCACCTCATGTCCAGTTGTCTCCTGATGGCGTGGTGACTGGAATTCATGCGGAGAACCCAGAGACAGTTTGTGTGCCTCCCTCCTGGAGTTGTTTAGTCCAGGGCTGGCTGATGTCTACATAATAACATCAGATCCAGGAAGATAATAGATATAACAGTTAGCATCAATTGATCATCACACTGGGTATAGATTAATTTAACATACTGCGAACCATTAATGTATACAGATGTGATTTGTCAGTTGAAAAAGATATTTTCAGAAGCATATGTAAAACAAGAGGCTGGACTGCCCCATCCACTTTGTTCAGTCTGAGCCTCTGTTGTCCACTGTCATTTTAACTACTTCCATTTTGGAATAATCCAGGACCTGTCTGCCCTTCTTTCATTGATGCCGCTTTGTTATGGAAGTTATGTTTTGTCTTTGGGGGTGCCGTGCAGCAACACTTGGCAATCCTCCTAGTGACCACTTGGAGCCCTGTCTGCTGTCACCATGGGGTGTCCCAGTGGAGAGGGAGTCTTCATCTGGTGATGAGCCCTGGCAGGATGTGCTGCTCTCTGTGTCCTCCACACTGCTGCTTGTGCAGGTGCTGGAGGAGGGGCCACCGGGAAGGGATGTGCAGGTCTGTCTTCAGGCGGAGGTGGGATGGTGGGCAGGCTGGCTCTTCTGCTACCCTCCAGCCTGACTGACTGTCCTTCTTAGGCAGATGGTACTCAGAGACCAGGAAGTGGAAGGGGCCAAGGGCATGCTCACTGGCTCTTCTCATTGAGGGGAGATTTATAGAGGATGAACAAGGCTTAGTGTTCAATGGTATGATTCTTATTTTAATGTGTGGCCTGACCTCTGTGTTATCTGGTTCTGGAGCATAAGATATGCAGCCATCACCCCGTCAAATCTCCTTTCTGCCAAAGGCACCCAGGTATTATACTAACCTTAGCCTCGGTCGACTACCACCCTCATTACTGTGGGGTTTGGGAGGTTGGGGTGAATATTCCTCAGTCTGGCTCAGCCACCGATGCCCCATGATTTGTTCTACTGTGGGCCTCTGCATGGGGTGCTTGCTGAGTAAATGGCTGATGACATGTCACTGTTTGGCTGAAAGGTGGGATGGAATGTCATACCTTACATTCAGAAACTTGTGCTGCTTTGCAGAAATGGTTCCTTCAAATGGGCACCCTCAGTGAACATGTAGTATAGAGTGACACCAAGACTCTAGACGTCCACTGCTGGGTCATCATATTCTTCCTGCTGGAGGAGTTCTGGGCACAGTATGCGAATGTAGCACAGATTGCATTCAGCTTCTGCCTGGCCCTGCACCTGCAGCTCATCCGGAAGTCACAAAGCTTGACATTTCTTTCAGCATCCAGCATGATGTTGTGCAGCTTCAGGTCTCTGTGCACAATGCCTTTCTCGTGATAGTACCACACAGCACCGGAGAGCTGCTTGAAGACTCTATAGTCCTCCTCCTCTTGCATGCCTCTGGCCCTTAGGAAGTGCTACAGGAGCCATCCTCCACTTGGGTGGTCTGTCACCAGGAGAAATGTTCGAAGTTCTTGATAACCTGAAATTGCCGCACTACATTGCCTTTCTCATGGCAGAAGTACACGGCACAGAAGATGTGCTTGAAGGCTCTGCAGTCCTCCTCCTCTTGCATGCCACTGGCCCTTGGGATGTGCTGCAGGAGTCATTCCCCCCATGTGTGCTCTTTCACCAGGTAGAAATGCTCCAAGGTCTTGATAACCTGAAATTGCTGCACCACATTGCCCTTCTTGTGACAATAACACACAGTACAGGAGATCTGGCTGAAGACTCTGCAGGCTCCTCCTCCTGCATGCCACTGGCCCGTGGTATGTGCTACAGGAGCCATCCCCCACTCCTGTGCTGCATCACCAGGTAGAAATGCTCCAAGGTCTCAGTAATCTGAAACCACTGGACTACACTGGGTGCTGCACCGTATGCATTCTATCCAGTTCAGATATATGAAAGGAAGGTCTGTGCTATCTTTGGCAGGAATTTCATGGACATCTATGTCCCAGTGAGTAGATGGAAGGCCTGTTTGGCCTAGTCAAAGGTGCTGTGGCTGATGTCCCCCAGGACCCGATAGTGTTCTGTAAAGTTTTCCTCTTAGCAGGAAGCTGAATTAGACACTCTGCCACCCTTGCCTCTCCTTACTACTCCCGCAAGACATCATAAACTGCCACGCCAACTAACGATGATGGCTAATGAGTAAATAAAAGGAAAAATAGAGGAAGATAATGGGGGAAAAAGAAGGAAACAGAACCAAAAAGCCAAAATAAAAAACCAAAAATAAAAAACCCATTAAAAATAAATACATACATAAAATCTCACATCAAAAAACCAAATGTGAAAGCCCAAAACCACCAAAAGAGCCACTATCTGTTGAGCCTGACAGGTTACCAAGCAATAGCTCCTGGTGATTCAGGACAAAAACCTAGCTGCCGCCAGGGTCTTGTGTAGGGGTTGCTTGAAATTCTGAGGTCAGAGCAGGAAATGGCTGGGTCATGGCTGGGCTTAACCCATAATGGTTGGCGAACATTTTGGCCTCCAGGACCTTTCCACATGAGAAAAGACTCCCACAGTTGGGGAGTGGCTCACTGGAATGACTGGGTGAATGTTCCTCCCTCTGGCTCTGCCATGGATGCCCGGTGATTTGTTCTTCCGTGGGCCTCTGCGTGGGGTCCTTGCTGAGTTTCTGACTGACAAGGGGTCACAGTTTGGCTTCAGTGGGTTACAGGGACTAGTATTTGTTTAGTAATTAAAAGTTGTAGGAGGCGTCATTAGCCTTCTTGTTTTGAGTCTAAAAATCTGTAACTTAGGGTTTTTAGAGACCTCATTGTATCGACACTCAAGTGATGCAATTCCTTCTTCCTTCAGCTCTCAATGATCAGTGTCAAAATGACTGTGGCACTCACTCATGTCACGATACATTAGCAAAATGCTCTGTTCCCTAAGACACCACAGTCTACATTATTCAGATCCATGGATGGGGCTGAGAAGAAGGGAACTTTCATCATAATTTCTCACATAGTCCTTGTATTTCTCATCAGAGTAACCCTGGAATCCTTAAAACAGTAAGATAATATAAGTTGATATATTCAAAGTTGAATCCATTGTCCTGCAGAGTCTCCTTCCCATCAAAGAGGGAAATGGAGGCATTCCCAAATGCCTTGGTCTCTTCACGCTGCTGTAACAAAATTCCTTAGGCTGGTAAATTTATTAACAATAGAAATTTATTTCTCATAGTCCTGGAGCCTGGCAAATCCAAAGTCAAGTATACAGCAGATTCAACGTGGGAGGGGACTGTTTTCCTCCTTGTACCCTTCAGGAAGGGTTGGATGGGTTGATCTTAATGTACAAGGCCTTTTTAATTTTAATTTTTTTCTATACTGGGGATTGAACCCAAGACATCATGTATGCTTAGCAATTGCTGAACTACATTTCCAGACCTTTTTGTTTCACTTTGAGACAGGGCATTACTAAGTAGCCTAGGCCGGCCTCAAACTTGCAGTCAGGATTCCTGTATTAGTATCCCAAGTAGCAGAGATGACAATCTGTGCCACCATGCCAGTTTAATGAATGCACTTTTTTTTTTTTTTGCTGTGTATTGTTCTGGGGTTTGAATGACAACCTTGAGTGTCACTTTGAGTTCTTACCTGTGCAGTGGAGGGACCCACTGCTCAGAACCCCTCTTTTCAACCAGGATGATAAAGAGGCTGTTGATGGGACCTCCCAGTTCTACTCTGGATGATGCCGTTTCCCCTGCACTGGTGCTGTAGTTTTATCTTTCTTGATATTGCATCATTCTGTGCTTTTGACTGATACTAACGCTATCTCAGGTGCAGGAAAATCCCCCAGCATGTGCTGCTTTAATATTACTGATTTCATTCATTGATGTGGGATTTTCTTGGGTTCTGATTATTTTTAAGTTATATTTGTGTGTGTGTGTGTGTGTGTGTGTGTGTGTGTGTGTGTGTGAAAATGACTGTGGCACTCACTCATGTCATGATACATTAGCAAAATGCACACATTTATTTTACTGAAAAAGAATAATTTGCCTAAATTGAAAATTTTTACAATACTTATTTTAAAATGTATATTTAGTAATATCAAGCCAAAATGGAAACCAGTAAAAAAGGGAGAGATTTTTCTGTGTGTGTGTGTGTGTTGTAGAGGAAATTGAACCCAGGGGCATTCTACCTGTTAGCTATACTTCCAGAACTTTTTATTTTGTATTTAGAAACAGGGTCTAAGTTGCTGAGGGTCTTTCTGAGTTGCTGAGGATCTCTTAAGTTGCTGAGGCTAGTTCGAACCTGCAATTCTTCTATCTCAGTCTCCTATTTCCTGGCAAACAGGAGTATGTCACCTTACTAGATTGGAGGTAAATTTTAAAGAGGTATGTATGAGGAGATATTTTAGTAAAGAAAGTTAGAATGAAAAGGTGAAATATTTTTAAACAAACAAAAAATTTGTATGGCAAAATTTTTGTTCTAAATGACTGGATTCTTCCAAGATGATAAAAGAGAGATAAGACAAAAGCTAAAGATATAAAGAAATTGAAGAGTATTGAAGTGAGCCACATTAGGTTACTGTAACTGTATGTGTAATAAAGATATATATGGAGTATGTAAGGGTTTTCGAAGGTCAAAATTTAATACCCTGATGGAAACCAGAGTCTAATTGTTTACATTTAAAACAATAAGATTTTTTGTTCAAGGTAACAGAACTGGCTTAAAGAACAAAGATTTTGTGTTTTATGAAGCTAATTTCTTTTGATTGCTCTCTTTGTTTGGCCTTGATTACTTATGAAGGTGAGATCTAGCAGAGTCAGGGTTTAGTTAAGTGTCTGTTTTATAATCTTTGAAATGACCACTTTATATCTCAGGCTAAATGAACTGCTATATACTATAGTAACTTTGGGTTACTCTAGGACATTTGACACCATATGTATCTGTAAATAGAAATGTGCATACATCAGACTGCTAAATATGCTTTTTACCTGAGCTTTATCTGAATATTACATCAAAATGTATAAAATTAAAGATATATAGGCTTAATGCATGCAGGTGGCCAATGGGTACTCTCTTTTTTAGGGGACATGAACAACATGTTGGACATGAACAACAGTCAGATTTTTAAAGACTCTGTTACATATCTAGTACCATTCAGATTGGAAAAACAAACAATCTTGTCATTAAAAACTTGGTTTAAATCTTTTTGCTTTGATTAAATAAATTCCATGTTATTGTATATATGAGATACAATTGTACATCAGATAAGTCTATTTCTGATCATCGACACTGTTTCCTAGACTTATAGAGGGTATAAAGCTATTTTAAAATTTTCGTCAATGCTGTTAATTCATATACATCTGTAACAGTACTTGTCTTACTGAGCCACGAATTCTGGGGTTTGCTCCAAAAGAAAAAGCTAAGTTAATATATGTAGGATTTTTGTGTGGAAATAATGTTAACTTTTGCTGGCTTCTTTGTATGATGGATGAATTTGTGATCTCACAGTGTGCAGGCCTTCTAGGGTGCAGGGTTGGGAGGCATTTTGCTAAACTGGTGTTTTATAAACAAAAATTGTAAATTATAGCCTTTTCCAGGCTTATATTTGTATGTTCCTAATTGTATTATGACCATTTTCTGTAAGCAAAGATATAGATTGGATTTGTTTTGTTCCTTGTAATTTTGTTTTGCATTTTCTTATAAAGCTTGTAACTGTAAACATTTTACAGGAGTACTTCTAACAGAACAACCTAAACAGTGCTTTGAGTTTATTCCATGTTCAAGACAGGCTCTAATACTGGTTCATCAAAGGATTGCTGGAACTGACCTTCTGGGTGTTCAATAACTGAGACTTGGAGAATAATGAGGAATTAAAAGGCCAAGAGAAAAAAAACTGCTAATATTTTGGCCTTCACCCTCCAAAGTTATATAGAATCTAAGAAATAATGGGAATCCTCTAAGGGCCAGCTAGGATGTTGCCTTTTGATTATAATGGTGATTGACATTTACTACCTGAAACTGATACTGTGGTGTTGGCTGCCACTCTTCTGGTGAATCCTGGATTGATGGTTTGTGCTATGTAGAAATCAGTTGTTTAGCATGTTTAGTTACTACTCTGATTCATGATATATAACAAGAGTTAGGTCATATCAGATTCCAAGGGTATGTTTAGTACTGCCTGGATGGCTTCATGGGGAAATTATATTTGTGAGATTGTAATGACAATAATTACCTACTGTAATAAGTATTCTAGAAATTATTAGAATGTGTATGTGTACTAATTGATTGCCTTTATGTGTTAAACCCTCTAAGTTTTCAAGTCCTAACTTTTTAAAAGTGGAGCAGGAGATTCAAGGGTGCAATGTAGTGCTTATGGATGTGAATCTCTTTCTCAGCTTTCCTCCCCCTTCCCTTCATCTCATCTCTTTTTAAGTTTGTTTCCCAGGAGTGGGAAAGTTGTTGTGTTCTTTGATTTAGTACTTTGCCTACTGGACTTAAAGAGGTCAAGACAGCAGAAAAATTGGCTTAACAGGACATTTGATTGCCAGCCCAACTACCAAATGACTTATCCTACTGGGCTCACTCAAAGTTCAGGCAGCCATCACCATAAGAGAGAGAATGGCTGAGAATCTTTTGGAGATCTCACATGTGGAGTAGACACATTGTCCAGAACTCATCTTTCCATCCAGGAAAACAGAGGCTGTGGATGGGACGCCCCCCCTGCTCTACTCTGGATGGCGCAGTTCACCCTGCTCTGATGCTGAAGATAATTTTCCTTGATATTGCATTTTTCTGTGCTTTGACTGATGTTAACATCATTGTGTGCAGGATAAGTTCCTGGGATGTGTTGGCTTAATATACTTTAATACATTGATTTTATACACTGAAGTATGATTTTCCTGTGTCTTGAGTATTTTCTCATATTAAATATCTTGTACTTTTGATTGTGTGAGAATGGCTTCGTTTTTGCCCACAGACCAGAACCTATTCAATAAGACAGGTGGTCACTAGATGTGCCCTGCATGAGGCGAGGCCTTCAGATCAAACTGAAGGACACTGGACAGGAACTCAGAGCTGGATGAAGACAGACCTATGGTAAAGGCAAATTCATGGCAAGTGTAAAAATTGGTGCTCCCTTTTTTTTTTTCCTACATGACTTAACAGAATAATGAGGCAAATGACAATTCCTAGTCTGTTACTGACTATATAATGCATACACATGTAACTTTGTGACATCAGTAGCTGAGGGGGATGGTGTTTGAGCTGTGTAGGAGTAGTATTTTGTATGTTATAGATTTCACATCAGAGTTTTATCACTTTCACAAATTTAATGAAAACCACAAAGAAATAGCTATAGCACACACCCAAAATTATAGTTCTGGGAATGAAAATGTTATATGACAAAAATTAACTGAATGAATGGGAAAGATGACCACCCAGGAAATGAACAAAAAAGCTAAAAGACATGTAGGAAACAACCCAATGACAAAAGGCAGTACTCGTTTATTGGGAACTGCTTTATGTAAAAATGCATTAAACATTCCAATCAAAAGACAGGAGGTAGCAGAATGAATGGGAAACAGGGTCATCTCTGCTGTCTACAGGCACTGCCTGAGGAAGAGCATCCAGGCCTAGTGGGATCCGAGGAAGTGTGGTCTAGGCAGAGGGAGCAGCAAGGAAAAGGGTCCTGGACATCTATGAGCTTGGAGGGATGGATGTATGTACAGGAGGCCTGAGTATGACAACCACAGAGATGGAGCAGGAGTGACTGGACAGCCAGACAGAGGTCAGATCAAGATAACTCTGGGAGCTGGGTGTTCTTGTTTCCATTTTGCAGATAAGGAAACCGAGGATCAAGGAAGTTGAGACATTCTGTAGATGCTTCTTTTACACACTGTATCCAAATCTTCACTCCTCCCAAATTGAGACTGGGTCAGACTCACATACGCTGAGACACCTATTTCTAAACATTTATTTAAAATGTGGTTGAAATAGTCATAGATATTCAGAAGAGTCAAATGAATTTAGTAATTTAGTCCCTCAGCCAGTACCTTTGTAGGATCCATGCTCCCCCAGATATAACTGACTCATATTCTAAAGAGTCATCAGAGGATATTTTCTAAATCACCTACTCAGATGGGTGTTTTGGTCATCTTAAATTTTACTTCAATAGTAATCCTATAAAATCTACTTCCTATGTAAGGAAAGGACCAACGGTGCCTCTGTAATCAGTCTGGACACCTACAGAGCCCATTCCAAAGCACTGGGACTCACAATGTGTGGGCATTACAGAACAGTGGACCGAGAGGAAGTGATCATCAGTGAACAGGATGATCATGGTAAGGAAACTGCTTGGGATGCACACCAGAGAATTGAGACAGAAAAGGAGAAGACAAGCTCTGGAAGTTAGGAATGCCCCCAGACCATCAGAATCCCAAGGGAAGAGAAGGAAGCAGGCAAGAGAGCCAAGATGGAGCACAGGATGAATATTTTCTTCTCAGGCTCTCATGGGATTCCTTAGATCTTCCCTGGGCATTCTAGGATCTGAGTCTCCAGAGACTGTGGTGAGGGTTGAGAAAGGAAGGGAGAACTCAACAGATGTTGACTGAAATGTTACTACATATCACATACTGTCTTGTCTCCTATCTCAATCAGTGCACTGGCCTTGAGGCTGAAGTCTTTGTTCCCCTTTCATCATGGTGCACAGATTTACTCATTGCTTTGTGTTCTTTTGGTGGTGAGCACAAAGATGTGGATATAGTCAGTGCTCAATAAAGACTGTTGAACAGGTGTGAACTCTGAGGCTTACAGAGTTCAGTGTTAGGTCTAGTGACATAGCCGATAAGAGAAGGAGCACAGGTCTGCATCTGGAATCTTTTGACCCTAGTGCCCGCACTGACTCCACCATGCTAAGCTATATCCATGCCTGCTGTTATGGTTTGCATTTTAAATGCCAACCAGAAGCTCCTGTGTTGATGGCTTGGCCCTGATACAACCCTGGTCAAAGGAGGAGTTTTGAGAGGTGATGGCGTCATGAAGGTTGTGACCTCATATGTGGCTGAATTCATTGATGGATTCAAAGTGTAATAGACTATTAAGTGGGGGTGGGTAGGATGTGAGGCCTGGTGGGAGGAAATAAGTCATTAAGGGCATTCTTTTAATGATTGGCTTTTACTTTTCTGCCCCATCTCCATGATCCACAGTGGAGAATTCAGTGTGTATTTTTATGTTTATGTGTTCATGTGAAGCAAGAGAGAAAAATGGCCTGTTTGGAGAGGGAGTGGGAAGAGTTCCCCAAGATCATGCGGGCCATCATTTTCAAATCAAACCTGATGGAAGGGTGAGGAGTCCTACCTAAGACTTTGGGCTGTGCCCACATCCTTCAGCCTGGGTCACCTCTTCTGTATCTTGGCCTCAGTTTCACAATGGAAAATGGAAAATGAAACAGTGTAAGTGTGTACTCAGTAAGCACATGGATTTGGGCTTCGCAAATTCTGGATGGGGTGTCAATGGGTCCAGGCTTGCATGTGCACAATTTCCCAGGTCTCTGATGTGGCTAATGCAACAGGGGCAGCCAGGCATCTTTTCCATCACCAGAGGCACATGTACCATGTACAGGAACTCAGCTGTTCAGGCAAGTTCTGAGTACTCACCCCACATCCACAGGCCATCTTCTTGGTGAACAAGAATGATGATAATAACATAATGACAACAATAATATAAGGATAAGACAAAAACAGTGAATAAGTCACTAAAAGGACTCATAATTAGGTATTTTACAAAAAGATACACAAATGACGAGAAGTCTGTGAAAGAGCGCTCCACATTGTCACTCATCAGCCAAATGCAAAACAATAACGAACTGGGCTACCGCTATGCATTTACTTAAAAGAAAACACTGACAATAACAGTTCTTGTGAGGATATAGAGCAAGTGGAGCCTGATACACTGGTATTCATGTAAACAGTCACCACCACTTAAAAAACTTTTTGGCAGAATGTCCTTGAGATGTGCACACTCCCTATGACCCAGTGAGTCCACTCTTAGCTATATATCCTATAGAAAGGTCTACATATGTTCACCTAGCAAACAATGTGTGCAGAGTCACTATTTGTACTTCTTCAAACTGAAAACATATGCATTAGTAATAGGAAGAATTAATTGGACTATCTATACTATGGAATACTATGCAAAATATAAATGAACTATAGTCTCATTCAAAAGTATGTCTAAAATTTACAAGTTCAATTAAATTAACCGCTATAATGGAGAATTTTTTTTATGATTCCAACAAAGCTTTTTTTTTTTTTTTTTTTTTTTTTAAAGCACAGCTAATTCCAAATTTAGAAAAACATGTTACCTGTAGAGACAAGCAATCCATTGGGATGGTGTGTTAGCAGGGGACCCTTTCTCAAAGATTAAAAAGAAAAAAGGCTGGGATGTAGCTCAGTGGTAGAGCACATGGCTAATGTACAATTGCCCCAGGTTAAATATTCAATGTATCTGAGGGAGGGAGGGAGGGAGAGAGAGAGAGAGAGAGAGAGAGAGAGAGAGACAGACAGACAGACAGACAGACAGACAGAGACAGAGAGACACCATGGAAAACAGGGTGAACCTTAAATGTTACCCCCAAAGTGTAGAAAGATAGTCACTGTCCATGTATATCAGGTTGTTCATTTAAAACCCTTTGTGGCTACAAGGCTATATCAAGGCAAACTTTATACTTTCTCTTTAGCACCTATAAGCAAGTTTAATATGATATCCCATTGAAACCCTTGGTAATTTTTATTGAGTTTATGTAAACAAATTCAATGCCAAAACTATCAGGAATACTTATAATTTGTACATTTTGAAGGGAAAAGGGAAGGAGAAAAAATGAAATGTTTCCATTTTTGTTCACAACAGGCCACATTACTCTTTTAGACTGATTTGCATTACTATAATGAAGTACACAAGGCAGCAATCCTGAAGAAAGGTTTTCATTTTGTCTTTTCATTATTATGTTGCCTCACAACTTTAGAGCTTCTAGGCATGGCACCGGCATTGGGGCAGCTCTGGTAAGGGCTCTGTCACCTGCATCAATCATGAAGGTAGAGCCACATCACCAGGCAAATAACAGAGTCTGAGAGGGGACAGGCTTCAGGTTTGCTACCAGCCATCTTGTGAGAATTTACCAGGGTGCCATGAGACATTCTTCCATCCCTTTGTGCTTTGCATCCCTAATTACCTAGGAACCTTGGGCGAGGCCCATGGCCAATCTGCAAAACTTCCAAATCGTTGCACGTTAGTTAACATTGCTCTCAATCTCACTGTCATTTGAACTGAAAGGAGACAATTCTTCCCACGCTGCAGCCAGAGTGCTTTGTTGTTTTGAAATTCCCCCAAGATACATTAGCCCATTACATTTAAGTTTGGCTTTCCATATGTCTAGGGTCTGAGTTCTATGAGGCTAAGTTTTCTGTCATGATGTAATGGAGGCGACAGTGAGTCCAATTTCAAACAGAATCTTCATCTCCATCCATATTTTGGTAGAAACTACGCATGCCATCCCCGCAGTGTTCTATGTCTCGCGCAGGCTCCTCAGTTCCTCTGCCCTCACCAACATCCCCTGTGACACTCTGCTTACTGCACTCTACGCCTTCTCCAGCCTGCATCTCCAGGCTTTCCAGCCTCTTCAGTTGCTGCATCTCAACACTGCCTGCAAATCACCAGGAGTATTTAGAGTAATGGCTCCATGCATTGGTACTGATTCTCTTTATGAGTCTGGTTTCTGTGTGTTTTTGTTTATTTTGAATCTTTTTGGATATAACTTTTTAATGACCATAATAAAATACCCCAGGCAGGTTAACTTAATTAAGAAGAGGTCTAATGTAGCTCATCGTTTTGAGGGCTCGAGGGCAGGGCTCATGCAGCAGTTGAGCTCTGCTCAGGCCGTCTCACTTGTGTCACCTCGTACACATGGCAAAGGTGGGAGCAGACGTGGGACAGAGAGAGCACATGACCAGACAGGAATCCAGAGCAGCTGGGGGTGGCTACGCTCCAGCTTTGATTGCAGCCCTCCCGGAGAACTAGCCAGGATACCATAAGAAATACCTTGGTCCCTTCCAAGGGTAGCACCCCAATTTCTTATGAACCTCTAAGACAGCCCGGTCTCAAATGTTTATCACTCCCATCTCGTCTCACTGGGAACAAAGCTGCCATTATATGAAAATTTGAGGACATACTTAAACCATACCCACACTATTACACTTACCAAATATCTGTATACTATAGAGAGCCTATGAGAAAACATTGTCTTAAATTTGGAAAATAAAAAAAATACTGTAAAGTGCCAATAGTGTGCCATTAAACACTAATAAACACGTTTTCACAGTTTATTCAATGTCATGTAATTAATTCTCATATGATTTACCTCATTTAGGAGTTTATTTATTTATTTATTTTTTTACGGTACTGGGGATTGAACTGAGGGGCATTCTACCTCCGAGCTATACCCCCAGCCCTATTTTTTATTCTTTATTTTGAAACTGAGTCTCACTAAGTTGCGGAGTGCCTCACTAGGTAGCTGAGGCTGGCCGCGAACCTGGATCCTCCGGTCTCAGCCTCCCGAATGCTGGGATTACAAGTGTGTGCTACCACGCCCGGCTTCATTTAGGAGTTTTTATTAATGCACCAGTTTCCTTTTTAAAGTTCTTGAAATTTTGACTTAGTTAATTGATCCTAAAATTCTTACAAACCTGTATTTCAAGAGTACTTATTAGAGTCTATTCCAGGAATATGATTACATCCATTCTAGGATTAAAAAAAGGACAAAAACAGTTTTTTTTCCCCAAAAGGAGTTTCTGAGCATAGCCAAGAAAAATAATCAGGCCAGCCGCCAGAAAGGGGTAGAGATGGCTGAGGTCTTTATCATCAGAGGGTCAAGTAGAGGGATTTCAGTTGACTGAGGGGTGCTCCTGGGAGCAGCAGGGTTCAGGGTGATGGATGGATCCTGGGATGGAGCACATGTGACTCCTGGTCTTCACGAGTTGGTCCTGCACATGCAGGATGACGAGAGGCACAGGCTGTGGTGGCTGCAGTGATTCTCAGTTAGAGAAACAGGACCCATGTGAGTGGTGTGACTGGGAGGAAAACCCAATGTGCCTGTTCCTGTCTAGTTTCCACCTGACCATGTTGCCAGGATTAACTTCAGTCTGTGCACTTAAGGCTGAAATATTTATCATTATCTCAATCCCTTATTTATTCCAATATCTTACTATGTTATAGGCATGTGTCTACTGGTGGAAGAAAACATAAAAGGCCAATTTCCTTTACAGAGAGTATACTTCAATGAGGAGTGGGCAGACATTAATAGTGTGCAAGACGTGGCAGTGCAACTAGCCATAATTAGTATTTATTGTTTACCACATGTCAGGCACTAGCTATCAGTGTTCTTATGTAGTGAGTCATTTTATCCTTAAAACAATTTTGGGAGGTAGGAGGTATTGCCTCTTTTTAAAGATAAGAAAAATGAGGCTGAGGGAGATTGTATACAGAGTCAGTGTCACATAGCTAGAAGGAGGGTAGACAGATGAGTGTGGGTAGTCCAAGCTACACTCTCAGCCACTTTTTATTTTTTGTTTCTAAAATAGGGTCTTTCTAGGTTTCTGAAAGTCCCAGGAAGTTTCTGAGGCTGGATGATCCTCTGGTCTCAGCCTCTCAAGTACTGGGATTACATAAATGCGCCACCACACCCAGCAGTTTTTATAGCAGGATAACAACATATTGTAATATCAAGTTAAAATAGATGTATGTGACAGGTTTTCCTGGTAACAGGACTGTGCACATGGTAGGTTCTTATAATGCTTACCAAATTTTAAAGCTCTGGGGCTATGGGATTGATAGAGCCATCCCTCTGTAAGTGACAAGATCTTCTTGGTATTTGCACAGGCAATATTAAGTGACTTATTTTGTTTAATTCCTGAGTCATTTAGGAAATTCTGTGGGAATGTAAAAAATTTAGCTCCATGTTGAGCTTTCTGCACAAAGAGAAATGTCCAGTGCTCACCGTGTGACATCTATGCCTCCCACCCACACTCACACCCTGCGTGCTGTAGACAGAGGACTCACTACTGTCACACATGCTGGTGGCGCACTTGCATCTGTACATTTACTTCTGTTCTTTCTCACATACAAGACCCGTTTAGTCCATGTCGGCCTTTTCTGAAAGGTAGATTTTCCATTATCCCACAATGTTTGCCAGAAAAAAATCAGAGTCCCTTATTCACATCCCCAGTGTTATGGGCTAACCTGAGGCCTTAGCCTTAGCATAAGCAATGCCATGTTGCTACCCTACGTGACTCAACTAGTCACACATAACTGCTTGTTTGGCTTCTGTAATTTCTGCTTGACTCACACCTGTAGGAACAATGCACTAGGAAATTTCCATTCTTGTCACAACTGGGATGTATATAATAGAAGGATCCATCTTTGTCACAACCAGGATATGTGTGTAATAGAAGGGGTTGACATGGTTTGTTGAGCTTATGCGCAATACTGTTTTGTGGCTTCTGAACATTACACTTGGCTACCACCTCTGCTGTGCCACCCTGTGGTCAGAACCTAAACTTTTCACCCTGAGCTTTTGTCTGTATAAAAGTAGCCCAAAATGGCCATTCAGCATTGCACTTGGGTTCAGTACCCAGTGTGGTCCCAGTCGGTAGATAAAGACTTTCTTTTGGCTACGTTTATGGGTCTGAGCCATCTTCCCCAGCAATCCTTACCTCATAACACCAGCACAAATTAGTTTTGGTTCATTCCTCACCCCAGCAGTGATGGGAAAGAGAGCTCAGTGTGGTCTATTTTTCTTTGCAGATGTGTGTTGGAGTCATGGATTTCTTTTCCTCTACTCATCAAAAGGCCTAGAAAACAGTAAACAATGAGAAGCCTGCTGAGTTGAAGGCCATACTTTACTCCAGGAAAAAAAATTTGCTCTAATTATGAAAATAATTTGATTGGTGTATTGTAATTATACACCATAGAGAGACTGAAAGTGGTATATCCATATATGCACCTATGGCTTTGTGTCTTTTCTTCCCAAGCTTACCTGGCTCCCCCCTCTACCTTTTTGAACATGTTAGTAAGATTGGCATTAATATCCTTATATATGAACATGATATTATTTGATCTGCCTTTTATTTCCCTTCCCATATCCTTTTCTCAATCCTCTTCTGCTATTCTATATTTGGTCCACTTTTAACCTCTTCAGATACAGAAATTTTATATACTTTTTAGTAACACAAAGCTGTGCCTTATAACACCAAGTGATTCTGAACATGTAACTCCCATGGTGTAAAACACCATTTATGGGTAAAGTCATAATTGACCGAAATTCACTCAACATAACTTTTTACTTTTTCATCTTCCGTGCTGGCAGGATACAAGAATTATAAGACCAGACATGGACATCCGGTGGATCCCATAGCCTAGTGATGGGATAGAACAGGTAGAAGTGGACAGCGTGGGGACCTCGAGGAGGCAGGGGGTGGTGACCCAGAGAGCTTTCAGAATGCATCAGGTCAGATAATCAAAACTGACATAAATGTGGAGGGCTCTTTATAACAATAACCTGGGATGTGGGGTAGGGCCTCAAGTGAATTAGTAGGTGATTAATGTTGCAGAACTTGAATTCACTTTTGGGATAAAATGAAAGCCAGTTAGCAGGACAAGGAAACAAGTCCTCAGTAGGTGTCATAACCAGGCTTTGGGGGAGCTATGCCTTCTCAGTCCTAGGATAGAAGGCATCCTAGGGCATGTTTTAAGCAGTATAGTGCATAAAAGATGGAACACATATCATCTCAGAGACCCAAGGGATCCCATAGTGTATTTATTTTATTTCCTGTTGTCTGAACCCAGGGTAGATTAAAATATAAGACATTTCCTGGGACTCTATAATAAGTTCTGTCTATACTAGTCAGCTTTTTGTCACTATGACAAAATACCTGAAAGCATTTATAAGGAGGAAAAGTTATTTTGGCTCCTGGTTTCAGTCCATGGTCATTTGGTCTTGTAGCTTTTGGGTCTGAGGTCATGGCCCGGAACATATTGTTAAGGAAAGCTGCTCACTTCATGACAGCTGGGCAGAAAAGAAAGAGGAAGAGGATGAGACAGGAGTCCCAGAATCCCCTTCAAGGGCACAATCCCAATGATCTTCCTTCCTTTGGCTATATCCCACCTTTCAAACATTCCACCATTTCTGAATAGCACCCCAGGACAGGTGCCAAGCCTTTAACTCATGGGCATTTGGAGAATACTCCCCTGGAGTCTCTGCTCATCTGTCTGATGTTGCCCCTATTTCTGAATATCTCTCTAGCTTCCACATATAAGAGAGAACATATTTACTCATTCTTTGGGACTAAGTGGACTCAATATAATATTCTTGAGTTCCTTCTATGTTTGTGCAAATGGTGTAATTTTGTTCTTTATGGCTGAGTAAAATTCCATTGTGTGTATATACCAAAGTTTTGAGGTCCATTTGTCCACTGATGGATATCTAGGCTAATTCCATAGTTTGGCTATTGTAATTTTGTGCTGCTATGAACATGGATATGCAAGTCTGATTATAATATTTTGATTTAATTTACTGGGAAGAAGCCCAGGTGCGCTATGACTGGTCATATGGTAGGTCCATTCCCAATGTTCTGAGAAACCTCCACACAGATCTCCATAGCAGCTGTACTAATTTGCAATCCCACCAACAGTGTAAAAGGATTCCTATTTCCCCACATCCTAGCCAGCAATTATTATTATTTTTGTTCTTTACGCTTGCCATCCTAACTGGACTGATATGGAATCTCAGTGTAGTTTTGATTTATATTTCCCTGATTTCATATATTTATTGGCCATTTGTATTTTTTCTTTTGAAGAGTGTCTATTGTTTTCCCCTTGACATTGTATGTTAATGTATCTTTAAAACTTCTCTACCATCACCAGTTGCATAATACTCTACTGAGGTTATTGGTTTTTTTTTTTCTTCGAACTTAGGGTAAGCCCTTTTTTGTGCTAGTGTTGTCTATATTTTTTTTACTTTTATTAATTAATTTATTTTTGTGGTTCTGATGATTGAACTCAGGGGCATTCTTCTATCTCTGAGCTATACCCTCAGCTCTATTTTATTCTTTTGTCTTTGAAACAGGGTCTCACTCTGTTGCTGAGAGTCTATGTTGCTGAGGCTGTCTTCAAACCTGTGGTTCTCCTGCCTCAGCCTCCCAAGTACTGGGATTACACACACCCAGATATTACTTTTTCTTTCATTGTTGAGTTTGTGGTGCAGGAATGGAACGCAGGTCCTCAGGCCTGGAAGGCCAGTGCTCTACCACTGTGCTCCATGTCCAGTGCCACCTCCTAGTTCTGTTTTTGTGTATTTGCTTATTACTGGGGATTCTACTTAGAGGCATTCTACCTCCAAGCTCTACCTCCAGGACTATTTATTTTTATTTTGAAACAAGGTATTGCTAAATTCCTGAGGGTCTCCCTAAATTGTTGGAGCTGGCCTCGAACCTGTGATCCTCTTGTTTTAGCCTCCCAAGTACTTGGATTACAGGTTTGCACCACCATGTCCAGTTTTCTTTCTTTCTTTCTTTCTTTCTTTCTTTCTTTCTTTCTTTCTTTCTTTCTTTCTTTCTTTCTCTCTCTCTCTCTCCTCCTTCTCTCTTTCTTTCTTTCTTACTTCTCCTCCTCCTCCTCTTCTTCTTCCTCTTCCTCCTCCTCCTCCTCCTTCACCTCCTCCTCCTTGTGGTGCTGAGGATTAAACTCAGGGGGATACTACTTCTAAGCTACATCCCCAGCCCAAATTTATTTTTCATTTGGAATCAGGGTCCCACTAAGTTGATGTGAGCCTCATTGAGTTGCTGAAGTTAGCTTTAGACCCGAGATATTCCTGTCTCAGCCTCCCATGTACTGAGATTACAGATGTGCATCACCACATCCAGTTGGATGAGAGTTTCTAATTTCTTTCCTTTGAAACCTAAGTGATGCCCAGGGCTGAGGAGTGAAGCTCTCACATTAGTTGACTGGGCCCCACCCCCATTTCATCTTTGCCTGTTTTGACAGTTTAGATTTCAGTTGGGTAAAGAGTTCCATTGCTGCATAATGATCACTTGGGAAGTTATTTTGTCAGTGACTTCTGCCTGATAGTTCATTCGACTTGGACCAGAGCCAGAAATCTGGTCTAAGACTGTAGCCAGGGGGGCGTAGGGACCTCCTCTTAAGGCTATTCCTATCTTGGGTGTTTGTTCCTGGCTTCCCAGCCTCTCCCAAGAGTCATGAAGGGGGCTCTGGTCAGGCCTATTGCTGGTTCCTGGTCTACCCTGGAGTCCTCATGGTGAAAGCCTACCCACCTGCACACTTCTCCCCATGTGTGCTTTAATTTATGCAGGGCTGTACTCTGCAGAGCTGAGATGATGGCATGCAGGGAGGGAAGTTCCTCAGCTTTAAGCATTCCTAGAGAAGGAAGGAATCGACTGCTTGAGGAGGAGCAGAGGCTCCACCTATTCCAGATTTATCTATCTCAGCTGATGCTGCCCTTCCTGGAGAACCCTGGCCACCCTGATCCAGTGCTCCACCACCCTAATTCTGTCCCCAGCCTTCACAGTGACATTCCCAAGGCTAGTCTTGATTACACAGTTGGCCACATGATTGAAGTGCGCAAGTATGACATGGATAGTGGGTCTGCTGTCTGAGTTAGAAAGAGGGAAGTGTTAGATATGACCAGAGACCTCGGCAATAGGTAGGATTTGTTCCCAGCCCTCTGAATGAGCTCAATTGATGAGGACTCAGGACTCAGGACTGATGAGGAAGGAGTGGCCTTTCCTCCCAGGCACCTCACTGCCTTCCAGCACCAGAGGCATTCTTGGTCCTGCTAGTTCTGAGGTGGCATCTTCTGCCCAACCTCATCAGCCCTCTGTTCCTTCTTCCAAATCACATGCAGGTTCCCTGTGGCAGCTACAACCACAGGTTCTGCTTGGATGTCTGCTGTAGAATCTAGTACACATAGGCTGTATAATAAGTGATAAGGCTGGGGAGGTCTTCTTGGAGGATGGGTAATTAGCACATAGATGTGTCTGTACCTCAGTGAACACAGTTCACCACGAAGTGGGCCAACCCCCTGTCCTGTTTTCTCTCATGCCCATCTCAGGTGCCATTCATAGCCACTTTGTGAAGCTGGTACTGTTAATGTCCTATGTTGACTGCCCACATATGGACAGGAAAGCTTGGGGAAAAGACACTAATGCAGGTCAAATATTAAGTAAGTTATGAACTGGAATTGGTTTCTGATCACTGTCGTGGTCTGGGAATGGCTGGTCTGAGACTCTAGGGCCAAACGGGCGTCCTGCCCTGCCTTCCCTGCAGAGCTCAGCTGCTCACCACATTTATCCGTGTCAGTTGTTCTTCCAGCAGCTTCAGACAGAATTGAGTGATATTATTCCCCTTCTCTCTGGACCAGCTCCTTTGTGTCACAGAACAGGGGCAGGAGGGCTCTGGCGCTGGCATTTTCTTCAGTGCTGACACTTGAGGTGGCTTTTGCTCTGCCGCTGAAACTGCTTCCACAGCTGTTCTGGGTGCTGACATTCCAGGAGCTGGGAAACCCCATGCTGCAGGTGACTCTGGCTGCAGAGCAGACCCTCGGTTTGCCAGTGGTGCTGGAGCTGCTCTTGTGCCCATACTGGAAATGCTGGTGACTCTCTCCATGGAGAAGCAGTGGGAAGAATACAGGGTCACCAAAATTAGTCACTTTCCAATAGCCTATTCAAACATAAGATATCTCTCTGCATTTATGAAAATCCCACTTTCCAAACTACACCCCAGATAGTCTTTCAGGACGTGGTGTACCTCACCATCAGTTTTTGTTTCAGTGAGATTTAAATATGTTTTCTGTAATATGCACAAGCTAGAGAGTAATTGGAATACCAGAGGGACTCAGGATAATGGAGGAGAAACCTCAGTGGAGCCAGAGAGGTGTTCTAAGGGAAGGGGAGTGGGAAGAGTGAGACTTATTAGTGGAATTACCACCACCAATCATAATGTCCTGTAAGGGCAGGTGGGGAAGGAGGAGGAAGTGAGGTGGGTACTGGGGGAGGGCTCACTGAGTGCTGTATGCAGTTATGCCTCTATACTCTAAACTTCAAAATGATGTATGATTGCAATGCACCAAAAAAAAAAAAAAAAAAAAAAAAAAAACCTGAAATGAAAAAAAAAAAAAAGAGAACAGGCTTCTGGATGACAAATGGCTACTTGATAGCACACATCAGAGCTGAGAACCACAGTGGATAGAACAGGATAAAATTTTCTTTAATCTGACAGAGGCTTGTTCTGCTCCTGATACAGGTTGGCAGGGTCTGTGGAAAACCCTTTATTCCCTACTGGAAGACAGTGAGGACCCTTGTGACTCTAGCAGCCCAATTATTTCTTTTTTTCTATGTTAGGGGGGATCTTAAGAAAAAGAGCTGCAGATCCCTCAGAGGTAAATGTTGGGCAACGCCAGGTGTCGTCAGAAGACCCAAGAGATCCACCTGCGATCCTCCAGGAGAGTGTCCTGATTAGGCAGGTCCATAGTCATGCACCACCTTGCATGGCCAACTTGGTTGGTGGGTTTTCTCAACTGAATAGTCATGTACCACCTCCCTATTTCCATACAGAACTGTTTGGTCACCTGAAACATTGTCATGCTGCTGCTTTATAGGAAGCCCCTGCTTATCCCTTCTTGGAGCAAGCACTGATTGTGCCTAAAATTGTTTCCTAATGTTATATAAATAAATGACATAACGCATAGCTTTTTGAGATTGGCTTTCTTCACAAAGAGAAATGCATTTAAGACTCATCTATGCTATAGTATGAATAAATAGTTTTCTTTTTGGCAAGTGTGTAAGGTTGTATGGACACACTGTTACGGTTTTTGGTGTCACCTTGGATTCTTTTCCTTGGCTAATATAGAAATAAGACCTAGAAAAAACTGCAACACTTAAGCAGGTGTTGTTTTGTTTTGTTTTTAAAGATGAGAGGGAGAGAGAAAGAGAGAGAGAGAGAGAGAGAGAGAGAGAGAGAGAGAGAGAGAGAGAGAGAGAGAGAGAGAGAGAGAGAGCGCAAGCTAGCAGCATATTGGAGAAGGGGCACTCACCCCTCCCTGAAACCTTGGGGCTTAAGTAGGGTTTTTTGTTGTCTTATTCAGTCTTCCTTATTTGGGTTGCTATGCCAATAAGCCAGCAGCCCCTTTCTTATCTTTGCAGTAGCAGCCTTCCTTTAAATGCAGATACAGAAAGCCTGCCCCACATAGCAAGGCCAAGTCACAGAGAAAGGGGAAGGGAGAAGCACTGTGGTGTAGCAGACCAGGCTGTATGTAATCTCTGCCCAAGTGCAGAACAAAGGGGCTTTAGCTACTTTTGCATTTTTTTTTCCATATTGGGGGTTGAATCTAGAAGCAGTCTACTTCTAGCTACACCCCCACCCTGATTTTATATCTTGTTTGGAAACAGGGTCTCACTAGGTTGCTGAGAGCCTCACTAAGTGGCTGAGACTGGCTTTGAACCTGTGATCCTCCTGTTTCAACCTCTCAAGTACTGGGATTATAAACGTGCGCCACCACACCTGGCTGCTTTTAAAATTTTTACCAGCAGTTAACACCAGGTCATGCACCACAGTTCATTCATTCCTCATTTGAAGGGCATCTGATTTATTCCTGTTTTTTTTTTTTTTCCAGTGTGAACTGGCAAGAAATTTAAAATGCCATGTGTTCTTTGAAAGACTCCTGGGATCAGAGATTCTCCTTATTTTATCTCAGCACTTTCTCCTCTTCATAAACTCTTGCACAACGTCTCCCAGCCGCCAGTTACCTTGATGAAACCATCCTCTTCAGTGTGGTGTTGTTCTCAGAGAACAACTTTTAAATTCAGGGAGTTTTTTCTGTTGATGGAGGAGAACGAAGGAGAAATTGAAGAATGAGAGGGGTGTGCTGTCAAATTCCCTTCGTGAGAACCCAAAGGACACAAACTGTCTGGATGAGAATTTCTAATATGTTTCCTTTGAAACATAAGCGATGCCCAGGGCTGAGGAGCAGGACCCTCATGTTGGTCAACTGGGCCCCACCACCATTTCACCTCTGCCTGTTTTGACAGTTTAGATTTCAGTTGGGCAAGGAGTTCCATTGCTGCATAATGATCACTTGGGAAGCCAATTTTGCCAACAACTTGTGTTTGGAAGTTAATTCAACTTGGGCCTGAGTCAGAAATCCTGGTCTAAGACTGTAGCCAGGGAGGTGTAGGAACCTCCTCTAAGGCTATTCCCATCCTAGGTGTCCCTGGCTTCCCACGCCCTCAAAGGATCACGAATGGGCTCTGGTCAGACCTACTGCTGGTTCCTGGTCTACCCTGGAGTCCTCAAGGTGAAAGCATACCTGTGAAGGGCCTGACGACCCTTCCTCAAGTCATGGAAACGGTGCAACCCCAACCAGTCACGAAGCCAGCAGCTTGATGCAAAAGGCAGGAGGCACTTTATTCCATCTGGGACTCAAGTTCCTCACTCACACAGGAGCAAAGGAAAAATGAGCCCCGGGCAAGGGAAGGGGAGGGGTTTTAAGGGCAGAAACCGCAAACTGCTTTCCAAAGTAAAGTAACCAATTTCAGGAACAGAACAAGATACAGCCCAAAGGATCAAGGTTAACTTCAACACAAGCATGTTTGTTAAGCGTATCTTACAAGAACAGCAGGTTCAGAAGCTTAGGAGGAGGGAGTAGACTTTCTGGAGCGTATGCCTGGCCTATTTTAAAATTTCCACTACACCTGCACACTTCTTCCCATGTGTGCTTTAGTCTATGCAGGGCTTTACTCTGCAGAGCCAAGATGATGGCATGCAGGGAGGGAAGTTCCTGTTTCAAGCATTCCTAGGGAGGGGAGGAATTGACTGCTTGAGGGGGAGCAGAGGCTCCATCTATTCCAGATTTATTTATCTCAGATGATGTCGCCCTTCCTGGGAATGTAATGACCAGGGAGCCACAGAAGGGCACAGCTGGGACCCAATGAGCCACACTCAGAGGATGGAGGATCTTAGTTAAACCCAAGGAAGCCAGATGCAGTGAGGCTTGGTTTGCTTCTGCTGTTTGGCAGAGTCTATGGAAACTTCTTTCTCTTTTTCTTTCTTTCTTTCTTTCCTGCTTGCTTGCCTTATTTTGGTTTCTTTAGTTTTTTATTTTAAAAATTTCATGAATGTTCATTTTATATACATATATGTATAGATATGATACAAAAATATACTACTTCATTAACATTTTTACATTGCATTTTAGGAGGAATCATTAAAATGGCATACTAACAGCCCAATAAAATAAAATATGATCTTCCAGATCATACATTCATTTAGAGGGGTGTGCAACTGACAAAAAAGTCTGGTAACCAAGCACATGGGGTGGGAAGTTTGCCCTGATGGGTTAAGCCTTGGGTTCACAAGTCTGTGTGATTGCCTCATATATAAGACAGGTGGGAGGTTTTTTTTTTGTGGGACTTGGGATTGAACTCAGGGGCATTCTACCTCTAAGCTATACCCCCAGCCCTATTTTTTACTCTTTATTTTGAAACAAGATCTCACTAAGTTGTGGAGGGCCTCACTAGGTAGCTGAGGCTGGCCTCGAACTCAGATCCTCCAGTCTCAGCCTCCCAAATGCTGGGATTACAAGCGTGCGCCACCATGCCCAGTTCAGGTGGGAGTTTTGGAACAAAGATAAAAATTCCAGGGAACTGAAGGTCATATGTGGTAAAATGATGATCTTAACCTAAATGATTGCTGTTTGGCCATCTGCTTGACAGAAAAGATTTTATACTTCTTATAAATTTTGACCTCTTTTGTTTATACTTTTTCATTCTTTTCTTCAAATTCTGTTAGCATCAATTGACTTTCATGTTCCTCATGAAATCTAAGAGGTGGAGATAATTTTGAAAGGTTACTGGAGTTTGCTTAGTAGGGGTGGTTTCAATTCATCTCTGGATTAAGCCTTTCATGCAAGGAATGAAGTGTAGTCATTGCTCCTGAAATGATCATTAATGAGGTGAATATTGATACCATGATTTCTTTCAGTTTTCCAAACCAATGCTCCATTAGGTTCAAAAGGGGTCATCAATTCCCAAATTTTCAGCTAGCTCATTTGGTAAGCTGGTTAATCTCTGTAAGATTTTAGTGATGGTACCCCAGAAGCTATGTTATTGGGGATTGAAGTACAACATTGAGTACTGATCATACCATAGACTCCCCCTTTTCCAGCCAATATCATATCTAAGGGTAAAGGATTTTCCCAATCCATTCTGCTAGTAGCATCTAGTTGTTCTGCTATACCTTCGACTGCATCCTGTGTATAATTTACAAATCTTTGTTGTTTCTAATAGATATAATTAATCTACATTACTATTAACTGTTGACCACCAAAACAACAGATTCAAAACCTGCAGCAATCTGGATTCTAGCCTTAAATTCTCCGGTACTCTTCTAGGTACCCAATCTACATGCATATGAGGATCAAATGAGCCTTTAGGAGCACTTCACCTGGACTGGCCCCAGCGGACGGCGGAGGCTGTGGTGGCATTTCGGAATGTCAGGGTGAAAGAGATAGCCAGTTGAATGAGGGCACATGTGCCACTCCAATTACCAGGAAAGATAGCAAGGTTGTTGCCCCTTCCATAGTTCCACCAGACATCTAATCCAGGAATGTTAAGAGTAGAGCAGTTGGCTTTTTAATCATCCCTAAGCACCAGGGTATGAGTGCATTTAGACTGGTTGCTCAAGAAATTAAGATACTCTTCACCTTACCTAGAAAGGTAGGGAATATAATTTACATTATTAGGGTCCTTAATCCCCATAGGGTTAATTAGAGTTGTACGAACCACTGTGCAAGTCTAACTTCCTCAGGGATTGTCCTCTTGGAATAAAGGTATCATGCAAAACATTCCTGAACTGTCAGTATCCCATCCAAGTGGAAAGGGGACTACTTGTACCTCAGATCTTCCTGCCACACAAGCATAACAGTTGCTTTTATTAAGAAAATGTATAAAATATTTTATCCATTTCAATCTCATGTTATTTTGAAACAGGGTCTCGCTAAATTGCTGAACCTACCATTGAACCTGATATCCCCCTGTCTCAGCTGCCCAAGAATGTCTTCCCTGTGTTTCCTCCTTCAAATGTCTAGCTTAGGATTCACCATCCTTTCTATTTCTCCTACATGAAATAGAATTCGAGATTCCTTTTCAGAGTTCAGAAGTTTGGTCAAAAAGAAAAAAAAAAGATATTTGATAAGAAAAAAATTAGAACCCTGTTAAACAGTAATATTTGACAGCAAAAAGCAACCCAGACTGACATGGTCACATGCATCATAAAGGTGAGAAGGCAGTTGATCTTTATTATGTTTCTCCCAGGGAGGCTTTGCACTGTGCTCTTTCAGAGCTGGTAGCACAGGTGCTCTGTGAAAATGCACATCCTCTTTAAAATAAGAGACAGATACGACAGGGCAAATTAAAAAAACAAAAACTCTATGTTCACAATAATGAAGACTTAACATCAAATAGATACTTATATTTACAAGAAGTTAAGGTGGTATACGGAGCTTTAAGTACAATAGATAACTATCAAAGATCAAAATATTTTTCTCTTAATAGTGAAAATATTTTTTACATATAACAGGTATAACACTTATTGCAAAATATTTAGGACAACATGCTTTCAAAACTATGACTATCTCAAAACTAGTTACAATAATCATTAATGTGTTTAATTAGCTATATTAACTTAATAATATTAAGATAGTAATTCTATGACCAAAATAATATATTCAAAATAAATAACTTTTGTGATATATACTAAGCTTTATATAACACTGCTATAGCTCTAATGTTATGTTTTTAAAGTAATTCCCTCCCAATCTAAGAAATCAGGTCACTCAACAAGATCACACCAGGAAGGATGTGCACTTCGGGTCAATTTGCCAAAAAGGAAGACAGGCAGATCATCTCCAGACAGGGCAGTATGAGTCCTGTCCAGAGTCATGGAGGACCAGCCCTTGGTCCAGAGGCCTCTGCTGGACAGAGATCTCTCACAGGGTGTTGATAAGGCTGAAATGCACCTGGAGAGCCCAACTCTGTCACCTGCCAGCCTCACACAGCGAAGTCAACATCACGAATTCCCCATCTCCACCTTTGCCCTCTTCCATGTGCACACATCCGACTCCCTGACCACAGTGTCAGCACCCTGAGGGTATGACCTGACCCTGATTTCTCTACTCTTCCCTATCCTACCAAATGTGTAAGAGAAGGCTTGGTTTGTATGGTGCATTAATTCAACAAGTATATCTTGTATCTCTTCCATTGCCTCTATTCCCTGTCACAGAGGATGCTGTTCATAAGTTTCTGTTGAATTAATGATTTATTTATATTCAAAGGCCAAAAATATTACCTCAGAGACCAATGCTCTATAGTAAACACAAGATGAAGAGAAAGGAGCTGAGTGTTTTAAGAATAAATGGAGCCAGTTGTGGTGGCTCATGCCTGTAATCCAGGTACTTAGGAGTCTGAGACCAGATAATCACACCTTTAAGGCCAGCCCCAGCAACTTAGTGAGGGTCTTAGAAACTTAATGTGACTTGGTTTCAAAATAAAAGTTTAAAACAGGCTGGGTGTGTAGCCTGGGTAGAATGCCCCTGAGTTTAATCCCTATTACCACATACACAAAAAAATACATGGATATTTTTGATAAGACGATACCTTGAGAGCCCAGTATGATGGCCCAGGCTTGGAATCCCAGTACTTGGGAGGCTGACACAGGAAGATCACAGATTTGTGGCCAGCCTTAGCAATTTAGGGCCTCTGCAATTTAGGGAGATCCTATTTCAATATAAAAAATAATATAGGGCCTGGTATCCTAATGCATGCCTGTAATCCCAGTACTGGGAGGCTGAGACAAGAGGATTGCAGGTTTGAAGCCAGCCTTGGCAACTCATCAAGGCCCTCAGCAACCTAGCGGGACCCTGTTTCCAAATAAAAAGTAAAATCGGGCTGGGGGTGTACTCGAAGTAGAATGCCTCTGGGTTCAATCCTCAGTAACACACACACACACACACACACACACACACACACACACACAAATAAGAAAAATAAAGTAAAATAGGGCTAAAGGTATAGCTCCGAGGTACAATGCCCCTGGGTTAAATTCCCAGTAGGACAAACAGACACCCCCCCAAAGTAATAATAATAAAATAAAATAAAATAGCACTAGCTGAGTGTGGTGGTACACCCTTGTAATCTAAGTACTTGGGAGGCTGAGACAGGAGGATCACAGGTTCACAGCTAGCCTCAGCTACTTAGTGAGGTGCTCTGCAACTTAGTGAGATCCTGTTTCAAAATAAAGAATAAAAAAATAGGGCTGGGGATGTAGCTCAGAGGTAGAATGCTCCTG
>PVLC010020715.1:0-28919 GCA_004027655.1 Graphiurus murinus | reverse complement strand
GCCAAGGAGAGGGAGAAAGGACTCAGAACAGCTGCCCCATCTGGGCTAGAGTCAGATTTCCACAGAGCGCTGCATGCCTCCGAAACCATCCCTTTCTGATTGTTTCCTTGGAGGATGAGGAAGGCGTGGCCTGCATTCTGATGGCCTCTGTCCTTTTAGTGTTAGGTGACGAATGCTTTGGAGCCTGGAGATGTCAGCTAGCATGCAGGGCAAGCCAGCCACTCTCCCCTGGCAGCTGCAATATACGCAGCAGGAACCACACCAGAGCCTGTGGAGGGCTGGCATCTCACCCCAGGATGGGTTCCTCAAAGAAACAGCCAGAGTCAGGCGTGGTGGCGCATGCTTGCAATCCCAGCATTTGGAAGGCTGAGACCGGAAGATCTGGGTTCGAGGCCAGCCTCAGCTACCTAGTGAGGCACTCCGCAACTTAGTGAGACCCTGTTTCCAAATAAAGAATAAAAAATAGGGCTGGGGGTGTAGCTCGGAGGTAGAATGCCCTTGAGTTCAATCCCCAGTACTGCAAAAAAAAAAAAAAAAAAAATCCCAGCCGGGCATCGCCTAGAGGGGCGGTGATTCCTTCCCACCCAAGCTATTTCTGCATTATCTGTCTAAAACCTGAGCAGCATCAGCCAAGCCAAGATGGGAACCAGAAAGCAATTAGAGATGATAGAATTTCTACTCTTTTCCTCCTTGGATAGGTTAAGATGGCACTTTATGAGATTGTTTTGTTTTTGTTTGATCAGGTAAAATACCTGAGAGTTAGAATGGGGAACGGGGAGTGCAAGGCAGGGGGTGGCTGGTGTAAGTTACACATAACTCACCTGGTCCCATTCTCTAGCATGAAGCTCGTTAGGTGGTAGATTTTGGTGGACCAAAACGCCATATCATCCAGTCCTCCAAGGAAATACTCTTGGAATTGTTCCACCAAAAACGGGGACTTTGTGGAGTAAGTAGAATAAAGCTACAGCAGAGAGAAAGGAAATTAAGGTACTGTTCCTGCTATTGATATATAAGGATCAGAAAAACCAAGTCTTTACCTTGGAAACAGCCAACATCTCACCATACCTGCAACGCAAACAACAATTTTGACAGTTAACTGCAGCCTCTATAGAGAAATTAAGCAAATCATGTAAAGCCCCACCTACGTGTACCCACTGTCAGGCAATTGCCTTTGAATAAGCAAGATTCATACAACCAAAATCAACTCTCCAGAACTAAACTTGAAAGTGTGCTAAGAAGCTGGTGTGGCACATGCCTGTAATCCCAGTACTTAGGAGGCTGAGATAGAAGGATCACAGGTTTGAGGACAACCTCAGCAAGTAGTGAGACTCCCATCAACCTAGTGAGACCCCAGTCCAAAATAAAAATAAAATTGGTCTGGGGGTATAGCTAGGAGGTAGAATGCTTCTGGGTTCAATCCCTAGTGCCACAAAAATAAAGCATGCTAAGAAAATCACAGTAAAGGCAGGTGCAAATTTTCCTCTGGGTTACACTTACACTTCCAAGAACTGAAGGTGACAACAGTCTACGATGACATTTTCAGTGATGACTTTTCGACCATAGAGTTTCTCATAAATTCCCACTAGATCTTTGACAGGCACATACCTGAGAAATGCATTAGAATAAAACAAGAGATGTCTCAATTCTGAAGCTAATAATAACGACAGCCCCTCCCAGTTATTCTATGATTCTTAAGCTCCAGATACTATACAAAGGTCTTTACATGCACTGGTTATTCAATTCTGCCTCTGACCGTTGGTGGTTATTACTAATATAGTCCTCTTTTACAGAAAAGGAAACTGAGGCAGGGAAAATTTAAATAATTTGCTCAGTGACACAGAGCAAACAGCTGGTCCCTTAAATAGTTACAAAGGTACACTCAAAGATTCAAAACTCAAGAACAAATTTCATTTTATGAATTCAGAGTTCAAGGAGCAATTTAAAGTATTCTCACTTTTTTTTCTCAGTTGAGGTATTCTCAGGAATCACCCTGACATGCTAGTTTCAGAATACACAAGCGTAAAGTAGTAGAAAGAACTTCCTTCACAGACACTAGTTATTTTAATTGGAAAATGACTATTTTAAAATTAGACTTATGCTGAATCATCTTTTATATTAATTTAAAAATCCTTAGAATATATAAGACAAACATTACAACCATTAAAATCTGATTTTAGCAGAGTGTGGTGGCACATGCCTGTAATTCCAGTACTTGGGAGGTTGAAACAGGAGATTCTCAAGTTTGAGAGCAGCCTAAGCAACCCGACCCTCAGGAACTTATCAAGATCCTGTTTCAAAATAAATGGATCAGCCAGGTGTGGTGGCGCGAGCTTGTAATCCCAGTACTTGGGAGGCTCAGACAGGAGGATATGGGTTCGAATCCAGCCTGAGCCAGTTAGTGAGGCTGTCTGCAACTTAGAGAGACCCTGTTTCAAAAATAAAAAATGGGACTGAGGGTGTAGCTCAGAGGTAGAATGTCCCTGGGTTCAATCTCCAGTACTGCAAAAAAATAAAAATAAATAAATATATAAATAAACCTAGGGGTGTAGCGCAGAAGTAGAATGCCTATGGGCTCAACCTCAGTACCAATAAATAAATAAATAAATAAATAAATAAATAAATAAATAAATAAATAAATAAAATCTGACTTTATATTTAAAGGAAAGAAAGGATTGAAAAGTCTTTTTTTTTTTTGGAATGACCTTTTCAGTAAAAGTAGCTTACAAGGCCAAATCAAGTAACAAAAATATTTGTTTTAATGAATCACTAAGCTAGCAAGAAAGCAAAAACTTTCCAAAGACTGAAAACAAATAGATACTGGAAACTCTGGGAGGAAAGCAAGTGGGAAGGGAAGCTCTCTGATGACATCTGCCAAAGCTGGGAGCCTGGCGGGCTTTTGATGGTAAACAGGGACCAGAGCACAGGAACCAACCAGAGTGGGCCATCTCTGCACTGCAAAGTAGGAGATTCCTGCAAAGGATCTAATATCTTTTGCAAAGGTCTAATATATCTTCTGTAGGAGTACAAACTAGAAATAAACCAACCCACAAACAAGTTTAGAAAAAAAAAAGTCTGCCTGTTTCCACCTGGGCAATAGAGAAAAGGAAAAATATATATGCCATCAGAATTGGCAAGCCACGTGTACCATGTAGAACAGGTAGCCCGATGAGCCAGGCCCATGAATGTCCTGTCCTGCATTCATGCTACCTGTCTGGTGAGAAGTCTTCAGGGGCAGAGTGTAACTTAAAAGGATCCCAGCAACTCAAGGGAGCCTCCAAGAAGTCAAGACGACCCCTCTCTAGAGAGAAATACAATCCTAACTTAAGTCCTAAGTAATTCGAGCATCATGGAATATAACCAAAAGATGACTGGTATAACCAGCCATGCCTGATAAAGTGACATGAAGGAAATAAGCATTATTAGAGATAAAAATGTCTAAGCCATGATAAAAAGTCCAATCACAAGATATAAGACTTTGTGGTGTCTATAGGCAATGGAGTTTTATTGAGTAATAAAAAAGAAATTATGTCATTTTCTGGAAAAAGGATGGGACTGGAGATCATAATTTTTTGTTTCGTTTTGGTTTTGGTTTTTGGTACTGGGGGACAAATCCAGGGGCATTCTACTTCCAAGCCACACCCCCAGTCCTATTTCTTATTCTTTATTTTCAAACAGGGTCTTACTAAGTTGCGGAAAGCCACACTAAATAGCTGAGGTTGGACGGGAACCTGGATCCTCTGGTCTCAGCCTCCCAAGTACTGGGATTACAAGCGTGCACAACTACGCCCGCCTTGGAGACCATAATTTTGAGTGAAATCAGACTCAGAAAAAAGTATTGCATATTTTCTCTCATACATGAAGCCAGAGGAAAAAAAGGGGGGGGGGATCCCATGAAAGCAGAAGGGACACCATGAGAATAGAGGAAAATGAAGGGGAGAGAGGACAGGAGGGTGGAGAGGTACTGGGTAATGAAATTGATCAAATTATACTTTGTGGATGTACAAATATACCACAATGAAACCCATCATGCTGTACAATTATTTTTTTACCAATAAAAAAGATGTAGTTTGAAACTTGAACGTACTTAACACTATATCTTTAAAACACATATATAGCAAACATTGACAGAACAACAGGAAGAAACTGAAAAAAATCAACCATCAAAAGTATAGATTTTTGTTTTTGTTATTGTTGTACTAAGGACTTAACCCAGGGGGCATTATACCTCTGGGCTATACTCCAGCTCTATTTTTTTTTTATTTCGAGATGGTCTTGCTAAGTTATCATGCGCTGGCCTTGAACATACAATTCTACTGTCTTAGCCTCCCAAGAACTGGGATTGCAGGCATGCGCTACCATGCCTGGCTGTATAAAAGCAGATTTTAAAAACAAATTTCTCAGTAATCATTAGATCAGCCTGACAAAAAAATAGTAAGAATATCTTATAGTCTATAAGTCAGAGCTAATAAGCATAACCAAACATTAACATTAAACCCCAAATTAAAGAATATTCTCTAAGTTTTCATGGAATACTTACAAAACTTTATCATATTCTAGATTATAAATCAAGACTCAATTTATTTAACAGAAATCCAAAGAAGGTAGAAGAAAATAAAAGTAATCAATGAAATAGAAAATGAAAATAGAATCAACAAAGTTCATTCTTCAAAATGATAAAAGTGAGAAATATTATACAAGATTGATTGCTTCAAAATATGAGGCAGAATAAATATTAGGGATAACAAAGGAAATGTAAGAGCAAATAAAACAAGAGAAAAGTAATAAAAAGGTATTATAAACAGCCTAACATCAAAATGTTTAATCACTTTGATGAAATAGAAAAGTCTCAGAAAAACACAAAACTCCTGGAAAAAAAAAATTGAAAAACTATCTAATCCTATAACCATTAAAGAAGTTTTTGGGTTTGTTTTTGTTTTTGTTTTTTAACAATCCTTACAAAGAAAACAGGACTAGATAGTTTTACAGGCAAATTCTTTCAAACATTCAAGGGATCAAAGTTTAAATGTTACACAAGCTTCCTGAGACTATAAAAGGAGGATACTCCCCAACTGCTCCCTGAAGCCAGCATGACCCTGATCCCGAAAATCAAACAAAAACAAGTGAAAGGGAAACAACTGTATAAGCTCACTCATGAACATGGATCAAAAACCCTGAACAGGAAGAAAAGCTGCCACAAACAGAAAAATGATAACACATCACAACAAAACGGGTTTTCCCAGTCAAGGAGGTTGATATAATACTAGCAAACAGATTAATTCCATATATTAACAAATAAACAAATTTGACCTATTGTTTTATGAATAAAAACTACTAGCAAACTAGTAATAGAAAGAAACTTCCTTAATAAGGAGAATCCACAAAAAATCCATACCAACTTGACAATGATGAAAATTTTCAAAGCATTTCCTTTAAAAGCAGGAACTAAATAAGTATGCTAAATATCACCACTGCCACCCAGTATTGTACTTGAGATATTAACCAGGGTGATACAGCAAGAAAAAAAGAATTAAAGGTATACAGATAGAAAAGGCAAAGCAAAATGGTCACAATTTGTACATTTTGAGTCTAGAGTAAATTCTAAAGAATCATCAGATAAGTTATTAGATTAGTAAAGATACTTAGAAATATTACTAGATACAAAATTAAAATTCACTTATAATTCTATACAGTAGTAATCAATTAGAAAATATAACTCTGAAAATTACTATGCATTGTAACAAAAAAAAAATATAAAAGTACCTGGAACTAAATCCAGACAATGTATAAGAACTTGGTGGAAAAAAATTTATAAAACTTTAAAGTCATTCAAGAAGACCTAAATATATGAAATATAAAACATATTTATGGATAAGAAAAGTCAATATTGCCAAATTGTTAATTTTCCTCCAGTTCATCTCTAGATTCGATAAACTTCTAATCAAAATTCCAACAAGGTTTTTCTTGGAACATGTCAATCTGATCTTAAATTTTATGTGAAAGAGCAAGTAAAAATAAAATAGGGCTGGAGCTGTAGCTCGGAGGTAGAATGCCCTTGGGCTCAATCCCCAGTGCCATACACACACTAATGATCAATAAAATAGGAAAAGTTCAACCTTATTAATAATCTGATAAATTCAGATTAAAACTTTAGTGAGATGTCATTATACACCAAACAAGTTAGGAAAATGTAATCGGACAATATAATATTGGAAGGTGTAGATGCAGCAGACTTATCATACAGAGCCAATGGGAATAAAAGTTAAGAAGACCATTTTGAAAAAGTTAAACATTCATAAGCCTTACAATCCACCAATTCCACTTCTGTTAGTGTCTGTGTAAAAGGGAGTCCCCTCTGGTTTGTGAATGCATATAGAAAAATAGATGCACAGCAGCTGGGTGTGGTGCACACACTTGTAATCCCAGCATTTGGGAGGCTCAGACCGGAGGATCCAGGTTCACGGCCAGCCTCAGCTACCTAGGGAGGCACTCCACAACTTAGTGAGACCCTGTTTCCAAATAAAGAATAAAAAATAGGGCTGGGGGTGTAGCTCGGAGGTAGAATGCCTGAGTTCAATCCCCAGTACTGCAAAAAAAAGAAAGAAAGAAAAATAGAAGTGTAGCTCAGTGGTAGAGTGCTTCTATAGCATGCATGAGGTCCTGGGTTCAATATTCAGTACCATGCACATGCAAAAAAAACTATACATCCATCAACATTAGAGCAGAGTAATTAGCTTTGGCATATTTATACAACAGGAGACAATATAGTGGTAAAAATGAGCTATGTAGCTTAACATATTTATGATTAAATCTCAAACAATTTTAAGCAAAATAGTTGTAGAAAAATATGTACTGTGCAATTCCATTTATCTAAAGTGAAAAAACACATAATATTTTGCATATAGATACATATATATGTGTAATAAGACTATTGAGGAAAGCAACAAAATGATTACAAGAAACCTGGGTTAGCATCTACTTTGATGGGAGGACAAGAGGCTGGGGAGACACCATCAGTGCTGTTTAGTAGGTGAGCTACATAGGTGTGCGTTATCTTATTAGTCTTTTACTTATAGACATTCTTCTGTATGCTTGGTATAATTTGTAATCTTTTAAAAGAAACTACTGAAACCATTCTAAGCCACAGTTTTGCTTTTCAAAATTCACAAAGGCAGTAAATAATGAAACAGGCATATAACCCATCAGTCACCCCACTGGGTATACACCAGAAGGAAATGAAATAAAAATGTCAAGGAAAAACTGTACTTGATATTTAATTGCAGCACTATTCACAGTGGCCAAGACATGGAAGTAACCCAAGTGTTCATTAATGGATGACACAACAGTGTGGTCTAAACATGCAATGGAGTACCATTCAGCCGGGAGAAAGGATGAATGTGAAACAGAACACTGCTGGTACCTTCAGAGGTTCTTGTGTCCCCGTCTCACTCACGTTTTCTTCTCTCCCACCAAAGAAACCACTAGCCTCGGTTTCCTAACCATTTTGTTGCTTTTCTCAATAGTTTTATTACATATGCATGTATTCATCTGCCAACTATTATATAGTTGTTTATTTAGATAAATAGAATTACACAGTATGTATTCTCCCACATTTTTTTTCTTCAAATGCTGGTTTTGCAGTAATATGGGTAGACCCAAAGGACATTGTGTTAAGTGAAATAAGCCAGACACAGAAGGACAAATAGCTCCTGATCTCATTCAGAATCTAAAGAAGTTGATCTTACAGAAGTAGAGGGTAGGATAGTGGTTATCATAGGTGGAGGAGAGTCAAGGGGAGTGGGGAACGGGGAGGGTTAGTCAGTAGGCCAACGTAATGGACAGGAGGAAGAGTTCTGGTGTTCTATTGTGCAGAAGAGGGACTATAATTAATGGTGCACTACATACTTCAAAATAGCTGAAAGAGAGGGGTTTGAATGGTCTCACAATGAGTGAATGATAAATGTTTGAGGTGATGGATATGCTAATCATTCTGATTTCATTACACAATATGGGCACTACCGAAATTTCACATTGTCCCCCATAAATATGTACAAATATTGTGTCAATTAAAATTAAAATTTAAAAAATTATGAATGCAGAAGATTCCTGATTACAAATTATATTTTCTAAGAAAAAAAAAGTTAAAGTCCTAAATGCCATTTAGATATTACATACTTAAAATTACATTGATTGCTCTTACCAGTGCCGGGCGAGGTAGTTAAAGTTAAATTCAAACTGGCTCAACACGTCTCCTCCTGGCATGAGAAAAATATTTGCATTGGACACATTAGTGACAACATAGCACCCTTCTTTCAACATGAGTTCTATGAACCAGGTTATTAGTTCTTGTTTTATGTTTCTATTTTTCTAGGTAAAGGCATGTCTTTAAGAAAAAGCATTTTTTTAAAAATCTTAGCTAGTGAAGTATATGAATTAAGAATCCTCCATATAACCAAAGAATTTTGTTTTTTTATTTTAAGGAAAGACAGACCATTAAGAATTCTTTTAAATAAACACCATTCACCACTTACTTTATATGTTTAATGGAAATTTACTACAGAAAAAAGAATTTGAGCCGGGCATGGTGGTGCACGCTTGTAATCCCAGCATTTGGGAGGCTGAGACCTGAGGATCCGGGTTCACGGCCAGCCTCAGCTACCTAGTGATACCCAGTTTCAAAATAAAGAATAAAAAGTAGGACTGGGGGTATAGCTTGGAGGTAGAATGCCCCTGAGTTCAATCCCCACTACCGCAAAAAAAAAAAAAAAAAAAAAAAAAAAATGAATTTGCCAATTTAAAGCTAAGTCTAGCAGACTTGAAAGCACCCAGGCATGGTGGCTCACGCCTGTAATCCCAGTACTTGGGAGACTGAAACAGGAGGATCACAGGTTCGAGGATAGCCTCAACAAGTAGTGAGACTCTGGGCAACCTAGTGAGACCCTGTTACAAAATAAAATAAAAAAAAATAGGATTAGGGGTATAGCTCAGAGGTAAAATGCTGCTAGGTTCAATCCCCAGTACCAAAAGAAAAAGAAAAAAAGCACCAGCTAATGAATTTTAATCCATTATAAAAGCTTTTCTAGCCAGGCATGGTAGCGCATGCTTGTAATCTCAGCATTTGGGAGGCTGAGACCGGAGGATCCAGGTTCGCGGCCAGCCTCAGCTACCTAGTGAGGCACTCCGCAACTTAATGAGACCTGGTTTCAAAATAAATAAAAAATAGAGCTGGGGGTATAGCTCAAAGGTAGAACACCTCTGAGTTCAATCCCCAGTACCACAAAAAAAAAAAAAAAAAAAGCTTTTCTAAAATGATACAAGTCAATAACAAAATATATTTAAGATAAAAATATACACAATTATTTAGAAAAATATCTCTATATGAGGTATACCTATACTCTTAAATGAACTGCAATATTAAAATAGAAAGCAAACTAGCATGCACTGCCAGAAAACTGTAAAAAAAAAAAAAAATGGAAAAGTTCAGTAATGATTTCACTTTAAGTCAACTGTTACTGCACAGGAGAAGGTTTAACAATTGTAAACAAAGAGTACCGAAATCGCCGGTGGGATGAGCCTCTGTATAGGAGCCGTGAAAATCAATCTGGGGAAGAGAAGCATCCGTGGATATCACCACCTGTGGCCCAAGCCCCTTCCCACAATCCAGGGGTGGTGGAGAGGGGACAGTCGCACCCGGGAGCTGCTGCAGGGCTTCCAATGGATCAGCTTTCACACTCATGCTTCCGCTGCTGGCCTCACGAGCAGTTGAGTTGGATACCGAGTGTCTGGTAATCAAGCTATTGCGGACCATCCTGCCTCCTGGGGTAACTACAAAATCTCTAGCAGAGTCTAAGTTTAAACTTCTAACAGAATGGAGTTAATACCAATTAATGCACAGACGGTCACCAAGTAAGACCACAATGTTCAGTTCAGGAATATGGTCTTTTCTTTTTTTATTTTATTTATTTATTTATTTATTTATTTATTTATTTATTTATTTATTTATTTGCGGTACTGGGGATTGAATTCAGGGGCATTCTACCTCCGAGCTACACCCCCAGCCCTATTTTTTTATTCTTTATTTTGAAACCGAGTCTCACTAAGTTGCGGAGCGCCTCACTAGGTAGCTGAGGCTGGCCGCGAACCCGGATCCTCCGGTCTCAGCCTCCCGAATGCTAGGATTACAAGTGTGCGCCACCATGCCCGGCGAATATGGTCTTTTCATACAGAAATTTTATATTTTATTTTTGGGGGTAATAGGGATGGAACCCAGGGACATTCTACCTCTGAGCTATACCTTCAGCCCTATTTTTTTTATCCTTTATTTTGAAACAGGGTCTCACTAAACTGTGGAGAGCCTCACTAAGTTGCTGAGGCTGGCCGTGAACTGTGATCCTCCTGTCTCAGCCTCTCCAAGTACTGGGATTACAAGCACATGCCACCAGGCCCAACATATAGAAATTTTAAAAGAAAATGGAACTATTAACTTGTGTGTGTGTGTGTGGTACTAGAGATTGAACTTGGGAACATTCTACCTCTGAGCTACACCCCCAGCCCTATTTTATTTTTATTTTTAAACAGGGTCTTGCTAGGTTGATGAGTTTCACTGCTTGCTGAGGCTGTCCTCGAATCAGCAATCCTCCTGTCTCAGCCTCCCAAGTACTGGGGATTACAAGTGTACGCCACCACACCCAGTTGAACTATTACTTCTAAGTAGCCCAAGTGGCAGGTATTCATATCCTTTTTAAGACGCGCAGCTTGAATAAAACTAAAAGCATCACAGTGATTGCTGTTTTCAGAGCACATGACAAATTTGCCTGGGGTCGGAGGTAAAAGGAATGACTAGGCAGAGACGGGATCCTGGCCAAACACCATTTTGGGCAAGAAGTCTTGTCTCCGAGTGTCATTTGAACATGCAAAGTTTTCCTTTCCTTTAAGAGTCCGCTTCTGACTTTTGGCAGTAGCATCCACAAAAGTCATTGGCCACGGAGACAAGTACTCACGGCTGCCATGGTCCTCAGGAAACCTTGCTCGATGCCCAGGCTGTGCCAGCTGATGTCTGCCACCATGTGAGATGTAACGCCAAGCAAGAAAGCTACCAGCTTCTCTGTGTCCTGCCAAACAAGCAAATGAGAGAGTCCCCTGTGTTAGGGTTATTTTATACCAATGATCCTAAAAGAAGTTCTAATAAATGTGAATTCATATTTCAGGGTGGATACATTTAGGAGCAGAGGCCACGCCTACCTTCTCCCAGGGAAGGGGGTAGTTCTCTTGGATGTAGTGAACGCTGGCATTAAGGAACGGAGTCCAGTGAGTGCTCTCGGACATGTCATGGAACTTCCCTGAGAAAACAAAAGCGGGCTCTGGATTCCTGGACGTGGAGAGAGACAGTCTCCTGCCGGCCGCCACCGCTGTGCTGCTGTGTCCGTCACCTCCCTCCCTCCCTCCAAGCTCCCTAGTTCTTCTGTTGATGCTGGAAGGATGCCCCCGGAGCTGAAGAGCAGCTGCAACAGGCCAGGGCCACCCGCCTGGTGACCAGAGCCCCCCAGTGAGAGGAGAGGAGCACCCGTATCGCCTGCTGCTACAGGGAGGGTGCCTCCACTCCTCCACTCTGGGCCCTAAAGCTAGAAAGATGTGTTTGGGGTTGTTTGGGCGGCGGGGGGGAGGGTTATAAATATCTTTGTTCATAAGTCTCCCTAAAACCTCACACACGCGCGCACACACACACACATACGTAGAGGGTCTTCTTAAGGCTTGCAAGTATTTAAATTTACAATAATTGTTTTAAATGGCACAGGTTCTGATGCATAGTTTTCTTGTTTTGTTTGTTTGTTTTGTGGTATTGGGGATTGAACCCAGGGGCATTCTGCCTCCAAGCTACACCCCAACCCTATTTTATTTTATTTTTTTAGTTTGAGACAAGGTCCAAGTTGCTGAGGCTGGCCGAGAACCTGTGATCCTTCTGTCTCAGCCTCCCAAGTTCTGGGATTACAAGAACATGGTGTGTCACCATGCCCAGCTTGAATGCATAGTTTATGCAAGCATCTTTGGAGTAGACCAGTGGATGCTCTGTGAAACCTTTTATTCCCCCAGGAAGGGCAGGAAAGATGAGAACGGACATCTATTCTACACTTCCAAGTGCCACAGACTCTTCAGGGGGTGTCAAGTTTCAGGGACATGTCCTGGAAGCTGCACTCCAGAGCTAAGTCCCAATTTCAGATTTTTTTTTTTTTTTTAACGTTATGACTAAACTAAAAGTTGCCTAAATAGCACTTTGTTCTGAAAATGATTTTCAAGGAAGTTGAAACTAAGAAATTTGAGGCACTCTAGCAGCTTCTCTGGAGATAAAAACCTAAATACTTCCTGTTCTCCGGAATACAGTAAAAATCCAGAGTTAAGTCTAGCAGTGGTTCTTTGGAACACCCTCCACTTAACTAAAGTGCCAGGTGAATGGGAGTCCGAGGAGCCTCTGTCAATCACACAGTGCTTGAGCAGGGAAGCTTTGGCTAAACGGAAAAAACCACCATGTGAACCAAGTCACTGACCAAGACTGGAAAACATTGCGCTATGATGGGTCTTTTAAGTCACATCCATCCCTATTAACCAAGTGACAGTGATTTTGCTCAGCCTGCAAACAATCTTCTTACCTCCTTTGCAGATGCTGGGGTAAAAAGCATCAGGAAACACGGCCCCCGCCTGATAGGCATCTTGGTGTTCTAGTAACAGCTGGGGAACAAGAGAACAGAGATGAAGGGGCTGTCAACAGCCTGGGAAATGCAGGATCTGTCAATTTCAAGCTCCAAGATGCTATGTGGGGATAAGGATGGATTGAAGGGGAAAAGGCAGGCAGACATAGGTAAATACATGACAAAATCTGTGAAAACCCAAGATTGAGCACTACAATATACTGCTTTGGTTTCCTTGTGACCAAATGCAAACAAGCTAATGAAAAAGCAGCAAAGCCCTCCTAAAATTTATTTACTTATTGTGGTAGTAGGGATTGAACCCAGGAACATTCTACCTCCAAGCTACACCCTCAGCCATTTTTGTTTTTTGAAACAGGGTTTAACTAGGTTGCTGAGAGTCTCACTAAATTGCTGAGACTGGTCTCGAACTCTGCTATCCTCCTGTCTCAACCTCCCAAGTACCAGGATCACAGACACATGCCATCACACCCAGCTCCAAAAACTGCCTACTTAAATATGCTGCTGGTGTGGTGGCCCATGTTTGTAATCCCAGTAGTTGGGAGGCTGAGACAGGAGGGTTGCAGGTTTGCAGCCAGCCTCAGCTACTTCATGAGGCCCTCAGCAACTTAGACCCTGTTTCAAGAATAAAAATAGGGCTGGGGTGTGGCTCAGAGGTAGAATGCCCCTAGATTCCATCCCCAGTACTATAAATATTATCTCCTTTTTCCTGTCTACCCAGTGCAGGATTTCCTTAAAACTGTCTCACTGACCCAGAGCTGGTTGGTGATAAGATTTTCAATGATCCACAGTGAAGAGGAATATATATATATATAGAAGTCAGGCGCAAGACTTCCCAGCCGGAGCAATGGAAGATGCCTTGTTCCTTTGCGCTGTGGAGTTTTGAGGCTGAGTCCTGGCTCTCAGTGTCCTGCCCATGGAGGAACCTACAATACCATGTGAACCTCTGGGCCCCAGTCGACCCTGGGGCTATCAGTCACATGGTATCATAAAGTCTCCCCCTCCCAAAAAAATAAGATAGCTTGAGTTAGACTTTTGTCACTTAAAAATAATTAACCACATTGAATATTTATCTTACTGGCTACAGCCCTAAGTGCTTTATAAGCATCAAGACTTGTTGAATCTGGTTTTTTTTTTTTTTTTTTTTTTTTTGCAGTACTGGGAATTGAACTCAGGGGCATTCTACCACCGAGCTATACCCCCAGCCCCTTTTTTTTTATTCTTTATTTTGAAACAGGGTCTCACTAAGTTGCAGAATGCCTCACAAGGTAGCTGAGGCTGGATCCTCTGGTCTCAGCCTCCCAAATGCTGGGATTACAAGCATGCTCCACCATGCCTGGCTTGAATCTGCATTTCTCAGGGAGATAGATATGTTAATTTAATGTAGCTAAATAATTCTGAAGTCAACTCTGAAAAAATAAATGTGCACAAGAGTCAGGAAGCTGCTGGGAAAGAAAGAGGAGCATTGAGGGAGGTCATATCCTCAAGGCATAAAGATGTGGTTTGAAGTTACAAAAATAAACAGCACGATACGGGAACCAAAAAGAACAGATCCATGAAACAGAAGAGCATAGAAACAGACTCAAGCATACACAGAACTTACTGCATAATGGAGATGACCAAGGAATAGGATAATCAATAAATGGTGTTGCCACAACCCTGCAGCGATGCATATACCATCTTTACAGGGGCAAACTGATGTTCTGCCTGGCTTACATCAACTCAAAACGATCACTACCTATGACAGGTCACTGGAGCCCTCATATATTCTCAGCCAAAATAAATACAAGAATCAAAACTTTTTTTTTTTGCGGTACTGGGGATCGAACCCAGAGGCATTCTACCCAAGCTACACCTTCAGCCTCATAAGACTGGGGGTGTCACTAAGAGGTAGAATGCCTCTGGGTTCAATCCCCAGTAACACACACACAGACAGACACACACACACACACAAAGTCAAGCTCTATACCTCTTTGTAGTTAACATGCCCAACTTGAAGATGAAGAAACTCCAGAGCTCTGTGTGCTGAAAGAAATGAATACATAAATCAATTAAGTTCAAATATATATTAGAAGCCGGGCGTGGTGGTGCACGCTTGTAATCCCAGCATTTGGGAGGCTGAGACCGGAGGATCCAGGTTCACGGCCAGCCTTAGCTACCTAGTGAGGCACTCCGCAACTTAGTGAGACCCTGTTTCAAAACAAAGAATAAAAAATAGGGCTGGGGCTGTAGCTCGGAGGTGGAACGCCCCCAGGTTCCATCCCCAGTACTGTAAAAAAAAAAAAAAAAAAAAAAATATATATATATATATATATATAGTTTTAAAGGAAAATATGTAACCTTGCAGTTGTAAATGGTCAAGGAAGGAGAAAATAAAAATTAAGTTCATACATTTTCTTGAGGCATAAGTGTGTTTAACATATATAATATAAATCAAATTTACACCATGATTTAAAGTTTCTGTTTAATCCTGTGACCATGGGAAAGTGGCTTAATCTCTCCAGGCCTCAGTTTCCTTCTAGGTAAAATTAAGTAAAAAATTCCCACCCACAGCTGGTTTAGAGAACCACAGAAAATAAATACCAAGTTGCAGTATGGTGGCTAACACATGAGAGTAACCCAGGAAACAGGAACCATCATTATCTTATCGTATTTTGATCAGAACTGAGTAGATAAACTGACACAGGCAACAAGACAGAAGGCCTGAACCTGGGCAGAATCAATGGCCCCCAAATGTTTACACCGTTGGAATACTTTGTTTGGCACTGGGGATTGAACCCAGAGACATTCTACCTCCAAGGTATAACCCAACATTTTTTTGTATATTTTATTTTGAAACAGGGTCTCAGCTAAGTTGCTGAGGTTGACCTCAAACCTGCCATCCTCCTGTCTCACCTTCCCAAGTACTAGGATAACAGGTATGTGCCACCACACCCAGCTTATCATTAGAATATTCTGGAAGGACAAATAACCTCAGAAGGCCGCCTCCACCACCCACACATACAGACACACAACCTGGATCCTCTTAGAATCAACAGGGAGACAAGCATCCTGTGAGGACATCTTCAAAGGTGATCCCTTATTTCTACTGTGAATCACATCCATTTTTTAAATTCATATAACAGAAAAACAGAGCCACTCCCATATTGTAAGCAACAATTCCATAAGACAAGTCACAACCCACCCAGATAATCTGTATGTAAAGACTCCACGGCTTATAGACCCTAACCTCTGAAGGAGGCCAATTCAGATTAAGCAGTTCAGGTAAATGTCAGCCTTCCGTTAAAGCCCTAAGTAAGAAAGGAAGAAGTGAACTGAGATATTTATGACCTCACCTAAGATATTCAAAAATAAACAATGGAGTTTCAGTCTCCTATTAAAATCTGTGCAGATTAGACTTTTGGAGTCGCCTTTACGTTCACATACATATGTAAATATAGATATCTTTATTCACTAGGACCCTTACTTGGTATCTAAGGTAGAAAGGTACCCTGTGTTGTATTTCTTTTTTTATCTAGAGATCGAAGCTAGGGGCATTCTATCTCCAAACTACTATACCCACCCACCCCTTCAATAGTTTTTTTTAAACGGGATCTTGTTAAGTTGCTGAGGCTGGCCTTAAACCTGTGATCCTTCGGTCTCAGTCTCCCAAGTACTGGGATTATAGGTATATGCTATCATGCCCGGCTGTGTTGTATTTGTAAACTCTTAAGATTAAAATGTTGAATTTTAATCTTCCATTGTCTCTCTTCAGCTTACTTCTAGTTATAGCAATTTCAACTTCACAGAGCTTAGACTTGGGGGACATTTCAGAATTCATTAGGTGGAGAGAGTAGAGGAACCGAGAGGTAAAATGAATTCTTGAGAGTCACGCGTCCAGTGTACAGCAGAGCTGGCATTCCCACCGCTTCCCGACTCCCTTCCAGCAATAAATGTTTAATGGGAAGAACCCTGGACTGGCTGTCAGGATATGTAATTCTAGGCAGGGCCACTAACAAGTTGGATGTATAATGCACTAGGATCAGTTTTCTTGTCTGTAAAATAAAAGAACTGGACTCACTGACTGCTAGTCTCCCTTCCAATTGTAAAATTCTGTGATCCTAGATTCCTGCCTGCCATGCAATACCCAAGTCTATCTTGTGCTGATAAATTTTCATAATTGATTTGTAATCTTGTTACTGTTTGTAATTTCTAGAGGCAGCAAAACTAGAAAATATTTATATTTAAAAGAAAACCCAGATCATGTATATCTGAAATTAATCTAAAAATTGCTATAGAATATATTCATATTTAATTAGATTATGAATTGGCTGATATTTTCCACGTGTGAAGAAAAGAAAAAAATTTTTTTTTTTTTTTGGTGGTACTGGGGATTAAACTCCGTGGCATTCTACCTCTGAGCTACACCCCTAGACCTATTTTTTTTGGGGGGGGGGTTACTGGGGATTGAACTCAGGGGTATTCTACTCCGAGCTATACCCCCAGACCTATTTTTTATTCTTTAGTTTGAAACCGAGTCTCACTAAGTTGCGGAATGCCTCACTAGGTAGCTGAGGCTGGCCGCGAACCTGGATCCTCCGGTCTCAGCCTCCCGAATGCTGGGATTACAAGTGTGCGCCACCACGCCCGGCTCCCTAGACCTATTTTCTTCTTTATTTTGAAACAGGGTCTCACTAGGTTGCTGAGAGTCTTACTACATTATGGAGGCTGTCCTTGAACCTGCAATCCTCCTGTCTCAGCCTCCCAAGTACTGATATCACAAGTATGTGCCACCAGTCCCAACACAAAATCAATTTATACCAGAACCAAATCTTTCTGAAGACCTTACGAGTCTTATACAAATTAACAATGGTAACAGTAGACAGGTATGGTGGCCCACACCTATAATTCCAGTTCTTGGGAGGCTGACACCGGAAGATGGCAGGTTCAAGGTCAGCCTCAGTAACTTAGCAAGACCTTGTTTCAAAATAAAAAATAAAATGGGGCTGGGGGTGTAACTCAGAGGTAGAATGCCCCTGGGTCCATGACCCAGTACCAAAACAAAACAAGCAACACAGCCGGGTGTGGTGGCACATGCTTGTAATCCCAGCATTTGGGAGGCTGAGACTGGAGGATCCGGGTTTGTGGTCAGACTCAGCTACCTAGTGAAGCATTCCGCAACTTAGTGAGACCCTGTTTCAAAATAAAGAATAAAAAATAGGGCTGGGGATATAGCTCAGAGGTAGAATGCCCCTGAGTTCAATCCCCAGTACTGAAAAAAAACAAGCAACACAAAACACAACAAAAACCCCACAAGAATGGTAATCACCTGGGCGTGGTGGCACACGCTTGTAATCCCAGTACTAGGGAGGCTGTGACCAGAGGATCCGGATTTGTGGGCAGCCTCAGCTACTTAGTGAGGCTCTGTTTCAAAATAAAGAATAAAAAATAGGGTTCGGGGTGTAGCTCAGAGGTAGAATGCCCCTGGGTTCAATCCCCAGTACCACACACAAAAAAAGAATGGTAACCATATGAGGGGTCTGGTATTTTAAGTAGCTTGATAATGTTGATAATGATGATATGTATATGAAAACATGCATCTTAAATTTATGCAATTTTCCTTTGTCAATTATACCTGAATAAAGCTGGAAATACAAACTTAGGGAAGCATCTGCACTTGAGCCTACTGCAATCTAAATAACCCACCTCTGCCCTAAGGCAGGTGAGGCTGGGCGCCCTTCTCCTGCTCCTCCCCTACACTCACCGCCCACACCTGCAGCCCGGCACCTCTAAAGCCAAGAGGCTCAGAGGACCCTTTACACACACTTGGAAATGCAGAACAACAAAGACAAACCCCTCCCTCCCCCACTACCCTCCGCAGCCTCTGCTTCATTGAGCACCCATTTCCCCACCTAGAGGAGAACCCAGTGACGCCATGGCCAGGAGGGCCTCTCTGCCTCCCTTCTCTCCCTCGATTACCTATCATCGGCTCCCCACTGAACCCATCTGCCAGTCCCTATCCCCAGGGGACTCCAAACTCCATTACCAGGCTGCTCAGCATGGGTGCTGGGTGGGGGTGGGGAGTTGTATCAACACAGGGGACAGATAATCAATCTCGTCCTTCATATCTCTTGCAGATTTTGTGTCCCTTCAGTAACACAGCGAGGTCCCAGCACTTACCTATTTCTATGTGTGTCGAAAGGCCGCACGATGAAGTCCGGGTACACAGAAAAGCCAGCAGGCCCAGCAGGCCAGACCCCAGCCTGAGAGGAGACATGCTCTCGTCCCTGGTGGGCTCCTCTGGTGACACAGGAACGCTCGGAGCTGCAGCAGTCCAGCCCGGGTGCTTTCCCTCAAGGCAGGTCACCGACACAGAGAACCGAGCCTCATTTCAAAATAATATTGTTTTCCAATGAAGTCAACTATTTAGCTTCGCCAGGAGAGCAAACAAACTCTGTCCGCCTAGGAGGGGGGAGAAAGAAATTCACTGAAATCAAACAGCTTCTAACTGGAGGTTTCCCTGAATTTCACTATAACCTGACGTGGGTATGGAGACCAGGCGAGGTTGTTGCCAAAGTGTTCTTGCTTTCTAAAAGACAGACTTGCCTGTGTGTATTGAGAGTCACTCCCTGCCCCTGCACCATCCTTCCCCACTTACCAGGCAGCCCTGCTTCCTCGGCCTCCGGAGCCCGTGAGCGCTGAGAAGGCTTTTATGGTGATCAGCTGGAACCAGCCTCTCTTTCAGTATTTGGCAACAGATACTGACACTTGTGTGGGATTACACAAGCTCAACCACTCCCACCTGCCACTGCACCGGCTCTTCAGAGCGATCCAGGGCCTGTCACAGGACCAGATTCCTGCAGCCCAATTGAAGATGCCCATTCTGCTTGGGAGGTGGAGCGGAGGGAGGTGAGGGGAGCAGATTGGGACCAAGAAAGAGGGTTTGGAAAATGCTAGGCTCATAACACACCTGTCATGAAGCAGCCAATCAATAGATAGCACTTAGTCTATGGAGAAAACTTTAGTCCAAACTTTTCATGGAAATGAGGTGGTCTTAAAGTTCAAATTATGTATACTGTATTTGTGTGTGTGTTACTGGGGATTGAACCCAAGGGCATTCTGCCTCTGTGAGCTACATCCCCAGCCATACATATACATATATATAATACATATATATATATATATATATATACATATATATATATATATTTTTTTTTTTTTTAAACAAGGTCTCACTAAGTTGCAGAGGGCCTCACTGAGTTGCTGAGGTTGCCTGGGAATCTATGATCCTTCCTGTCTCAGCCTCCCAAGTATTGGGATGGATGATGACAGGCGTATACCATCACACCTGGCACCTATTATATATTAAAAGAGAGGAAGCCGGGTGTGGTGGCGCACACTTGTAATCCCAGTATTTGGGAGGCTGAGACAGGAGGATTGCAGGTTCTCAGTCAGCCTCAGCTACTTAGTGAGGCCCTCTGCAACTTAGTGAGACCCTGTTTCAAAATAAAGAATAAAAAAAAATAGAGCTGGGGGTGTAGCTTGGAGGTAGGATGCCCCTAGGTTCAATCCCAAGTAACACACACACACACACACACACACACACACACACACACCAAGAGAGGAGCTCTCTAAAGAGAAGGAGGACATGGTATTTGTCCTCAGCTGTGCCTCATGGAAGAGATGCATGAACAAAAATTGGGTTTTGCTGTGTAATTTTAACTCAGTCACCTGCAAAGCCCCCAGGAAATGAACAGTGTAGCAGTGTAGCTCTCTCCCATCCTGGCACTGTTGAGTCCAGCTGCTTCTAACTGCTTAAAAGTTTATGGCAGAGGCCATAAACTGATGTACTTTGCTTGACTAACCAGGTGTTTTATATATATAAGTTTAGGCCAACTTTTTTTTTTTTTTTTTTTTTGCGGTACTGGGAATAGAACCCAGGGGCATTCTTCCTCTGAGCTACACCCCCAGCCCTATTTTTTATTCTTTATTTGGAAACAGGGTCTTACTACATTGGGGAGGGCCTCACTAAGTAGCTGAGGCTGGCCGAGAACCCGTATCCTCTGGTCTCAGCCTCCAAGTATTGGGATTACAAGAGTGTGCCACCACACCTGGCTGGCCAACTTCTCTTTTTTTTTTTTTTTGCGATACTGGGGGTTGAACTCAGGGACATTCTACCTCCGAGCTATACCCCCAGTCCTATTTTTTTTAATTCTTTATTTTGAAACTGAGTCTCATTAAGTTGCAGAGTGCCTCACTAGGTAGCTGAAGCTGGCCTCGAACCCGGATCCTCCGGTCTCAGCCTCCCGAATGCTGGGATTACAAGCGTACGCCACCACGCCCAGCTTGGCCAACTTCTTTTAAATGAGAAAATTTACACACAAATCTGGATTTCTAGCCCTCCCAAAAGCAAAACAAATAAACAAAAGAACTGGCTACCTGAACTGACATCCCCATGTGGAAATGAGGTAGGATACAAAAAGTAAGAGAAATAGGTAGAAAGCAGATATAAGGAAGAACAAGGAAAATTCAACTTTGGTATGAAAGCCTGGTGCTAAAGCTCCTCTTACTTCACCCCACCCCCAAGCCACTTCTCTCCCCAGACCTGTCACTCCCAGATTCTTGGGAAATCTGTGAATATTAAAGTTAACCAAAAACAGTTGGGCATAGTGGTACAGGATTGTAATCCCAATACTTGAGAGGCTGAGACTGGAGGATCATAGGCTCTCGGCCAGCCTCGGCAACTTAGTGAGGCCTTCTGCAACCTAGTGAGACCGTTTCAAAAAACAAAATAAAATGGGGCTAGAGGTGTAGCTCAGAGGTAGGATGCCCCTGGGTTCAGTCCCCAGTATCACACACACACACAAAGATAACCCAAAACTACAATTGCCATATACATTGTTAATTATCCCACCAATAAATCAATTAAGCAAAGAGAGATAAGATATCTTGAGAAACATAATTCAGGTGACCTTCTGGTGTCTTCTGTTGATCTGATAACAGAAACCACAGTCAACCTAAGGATCCTGAAAATGAGGAGATCACCATCAACCACCTTGAGGTCACCAGATGGACATCATCCTCACACACTTTCCTAAGCCCATCCTTCTCCATCCAGGCTTCCTTTACTAGAAAAGCCAGGAACCCCAAGAACACGTCTCTCCTTGTGGAGACGGCCGTGTTCTACCTTGAATGTCTCTCCAACTCTCTTGACATGGCCTATGAATGTCTCTCCAACTCTCTTGACATGGCCTATATGTTTCCTTGCTTTTTTTTTTTTTTTTTTTTGCGGTACTGGGGATTGAACTCAGGGGTGCTCTACCTCCGAGCTATACCCCCAGCCCTATTTTTTATTCTTTATTTTGAAACCAGGTCTCACTAAGTTGCAGAGTGCCTCACTAAGTAGCTGAGGCTTGCCGAGAACCCAGATCCTCCGGTCTCAGCCTTCCAAATGCTGGGATTACAAGCTTGCGCCACCACGCCCGGCTTATCCCTTGCTTTCCTAGATACATCTCTGTTCCTCTACTGACACAGGGTCAGATTCTTTTTTTATCACCCGATGGTCCTGAGTAGAATTCCCCCTTCTGTCCGGGCCCTCTTATAGGAAAATCTCTTTTCCGGTGACAAGAGGATAATCAAGTGGAGCTAAGGAGCCAGGTGGCTCACCTCGCTTTGCATGTGCCCTTCACAGGCTTCCACACCCACTCCTGGCCCCCAGAGGCTGAGAGTTCCCCTCCCTCTTACCCCTCCTAAAGCCTGCGTGAGGTGGAGCCATTGTAAATTTGGCTTTGGTAAACTCAGAGCATCCAATAGGAGCCAATCAGTGATAACAGTAAGAAGACTACAAAGAGTCACGAGGAAAGAAGGCTGATAAGGATACCTAAACAGATAGAAAGAACCAGCTCTGCTGGGTGTGGTGGTGCATGCAGGTAATCCCAATACTTGGGAGGCTAAGACAGGAGGATCACAGCCTCAAGGGTAGCCTCAGCAAGTAGTGAGACTCAGCAACCTAGTGGAACTCTATTTCAAAATAAAAATAAAAAAGGCTGGGGGTGTCTCAGAGGTAGAATGCCCCTGGGGCTCAATCCCCAGTACCAAAAACAAAAGAAAGAAACAACAAAAAGAATCAGCTCCCCTCAAACAGTGCCAGAGAAGGAAATGGGTGCAATTACTAAGCAATACTAACCATAGATGTTATATAAATACATATATTCATATATATAATATTTGTGTTTAAGGTCAAAACAACCTAATAAATGCAGTAAAATACAAGAGAATTATTCACTTAGTGTGATTTACAAATATGCGCCTTTTTTTGTAATACTGGAATTTGAACCCAGGGCCTCGCCCAGGTATAAGCAAGCTATCTAGCACTGAGCTGTACTCCCAGCCTTTTAATTTTTTTTAATTAATTAATTTATTTATTTATTTTGCGGTACTGGGGATTGAATTCAGGGGCATTCTACCTCCGAGCTACACCCCCAGCCCTATTTTTTATTCTTTATTTTGAGACCGAGTCTCACTAAGTTGTGGAGTGCCTCACTAGGTAGCTGAGGTTGGCCTCGAACCCGGATCCTCCGGTTTCAGCCTCCCGAATGCTGGGATTACAAGCGTGCACCACCACGCCCGGCCCCAGCCTTTTAAAAATTTTTATTTTTTGAGACAGGGCCTCCCTAAGTTGCCCACGCTGCCCTTGAACTTGAGATCCTCTTGCCTCCGCCTCCTGAGTAGCTAGGAGTACAGGAATACGATATTCTAGAAAAAGTAGGTGAGCCCTCATGCTCCTGAAAAGCCCACCAGGCACTCTCTAGGATGAGACTGGAGACATGCTGAGGCTAAGGGTCCTACAATCACTGCATGGGACTGGGCTTCATTTGTGCCCAAAAACTGAGTGTAGACCTGCTGGTTTTACTTTGATCCTCAGTAAAGCTTAACTGCTTTGCTGCTTCTGGCGCTTTAGACCCAGTTTACTTATTTTTTAGTGGATGAGGATTGCTGTCTAAAGGTGACCTAACATGCTCAATCCTTAGGACCTCAGTTGATTCCCTGTAGATAAATGGTTGGTTCCATTCACTAGTTTGTGGCCTAACTCTAATTTTACTAGTGGCTTGACCTAGGGCAGCTAGCATAATTTCAAACACTACTAATTTAATGGGGCAATCGCCTGACAAACGTGTTGAGTCAGTACTGTTCCATTTCACAAGTAAGAAGATGATGATAATTTGCTGAAGGTCACACAGCTCGTTGGCAACAGCTTCTGAGTTTGGATCTCAGTTTGTCTGCAAAGGCAACGGGGTTGATCCCCCTCCTAATTAATGGAGAGAATGCCTAGACACACAGCTAGAAGAGCATCCTAGGTAGAGAGCTCTGGGCCACATGTTGCCCCCTCAGAGAATCATCGCCCCAAATCCTGCTTGTATAAGAGCTGCAGCAACAAAGAAACGTGAGCGTGGCCTTGGGAGCCGAGGCTGACACCAGCGAGTCTACACACCTGGCACAGATTCCTGGGGCCGGGGATACTGGAATTAGGGGATGATGAAAGGAAGGGGGCGGTTTTCCTGCAACAGCTGGAGGCTAAGTAGATACAGACAGCAGAGCACCCAACGGGAGGAACTGTCAGCAAGCGCACCTGGCCCTGAGCTGTTCGCATTCCCAGCCCCAAACTTCCCTGGGACAAGGTCGCACCGGCAGGGGACCCTCGGGCGCTTGGGACAAGATCTGGAGCTTGGCACTGTGCAACGCCCGGAGCGCACAGAGAGGGCGCTGCTGGACCCCGCCATCTGCAACCCAGGCCTCCGCGTCCCGTCCGCGCGTCCCCGCCGCGGCTCGCTCCTCCCGCGACCCTTGCTCTCCCGCGTGCGCACTGGCCTGCTCCTGCAGCTGTCGCCGCGCCTGAGCCATGGCGACCTGCTTTCGGCTGCGGAGCTGCGGGGCCCAGCTGTCGCCTGCTGCCCGCCACCTCCGCCCGCGCGCCGGCTGCTCGGAGCCCGGCGGGGCCCGGATCCGCAGCTATGGTCTCTCCACCGAGCTGCTGCGTACCGACAGCTTCGTAGGCGGCCGCTGGCTGCCTGCCGCCGCCACCTTCCCTGTGCACGACCCTGCCAGCGGCGCTACGCTGGGCATGGTGGCCGACTGCGGGGTCCCCGAAGCCCGCGCCGCCGTGCGCACCGCCTACGAGGCCTTCTGCAGCTGGAAGGCGGTCTCGGTCAAGGTGAGCGCGGGCCGGGTGCGGGGGCGAGGTCGGCCGGGCTTGGCCCAAAGTGAAACCAGCGGTGTCCCCGCTCCCGCCCACCATCCGCGGTGGTACACAGCGCAGAAAGTCAGAGTAACGAGAAAGGATACCACAACGAGCCCCCAGGAGGTGGGGGAGGCAGAGCACGTAAACGTGTTAACACCAGCAGTCCCAACCATGTGAAAGTGTGTGTGTGTGTGTGTGTGTGTGTAGGAGTCAAGAAAAGCCAGACCATGCGTGTCTCTCTGCATGGGAAGGGTTTTCCGCCCGAATGGATAAATGTTGTCTCATAGTGACCTAGAGAACGCTGGAGGACTGGGGACTAGCCTTTAGGTGGGAAGAATGGAGTTCCTGGGAAGTATGGAAGAAGTTTCCTTCCTCCTTCATTTCATTTGAGAGTGGAGTCTACCCACTGACATCACATCTTCCTTACCCTTCAAAGCCCTCTTCGGAAAATCCGCTGCCCAATGAGCTAGTACAAGAACCAGAGGCCTTTACTGAACACCTGCCATGCGTTCTCCGAGGTGCTTGGTGTGCATCAGTCAACAGATAAAAATTCTGCCCTTAGGAAGCTCTCCTGGGGTTACCAGGCAGAGGGAGATCCGAACCATAAACAATAAGCAGAATACCTAGAGAAGGAGGAGTTAGAGGTGGTGAGTTGTACCAGGGAAGAGTCTAGGTGGGGAAGAGGATCAGGGCAAGATGCAGGATGGAACGTGGTCAGATGGATTAGTCTGCTCAGGAGGCCGTAACAAAGTTCCCAGCCTGGGGGCTTAAGCAATACAAGTTTGTTTTCTTCTGGAGACTGGAAGTCCCAGGTCAGGGTGTCTGCAAGGTGGTTTTCTTCTGAGGCCTCAGGCTCAGCTTGGAGATCAACATCCTAAGCTCTTCTTATAAAGACTCCAGTCGTACTGGACTAGGGCACACCCCAGTGACCTCATCTTAATCAGCGCCTTAAAGACCTTATCTCCAAATTCAGCCACACTGGGGTACTGGGGGTTAGGACCTCAACGCATTAACTTGGAAGGGGACCCCTTTTCATCCTGTCACATCAAGGTAGGCCTCACTAAGACATGAGACCAGCCAGGCATGGTGGCGCACGCTTGCAATCCCAGCATTTGGGAGGCTGAGACCGGAGAATCCGGGTTCGTGGCCAGCCTCAGCTACCTAGTGAGGCATTCTGTAACTTAGTGAGACCCTGTTTCAAAATAAAGAATAAAAAAATAGGGCTGGGGGTATAGCTCGGAGGTAGAATGCCCCTGAGTTTCAATTCCCAGTACTGCAAAAAAAAAGACACGAGACCAGCAGACCAAGGGCATGCCCCAGTGGCCTAAGGACCTCCCACTGGTCCCAGCTTCTACCATCAGCACCCTGAGGACTAAGCCCCAACACCTGGACCCCAGGGCACAGAGCACATCCAAACCTAACAGGTTTTAGGTGGGAGAGTGCAATGGTCTGAACACAGGATCGCAGCAGAAGCGGTGACCATTTGATAGAGCCAGTTGTATTTCCTGGTGGATTTTTATGGGGTGTGAGAGCAAGAAAGGAGTTGATGATGGCCCAGGACTTGGGGCTGAGCAATGGGAAAGATGTGGTGACCGCTAGCTGGGCTAGGGAAGGGCAGGCATGGAGCAGGCATTGAGGGGAGACTTTGGAGCTAAGAGTTGGGCTTGTTGTCTCTGAAGGGTCAGCTAGACACCAAAGTACAGATGTAAAGTAGGCATTTGGATCCAGGAGCTTGGGTTTCAAAGTGAGCGAGCCCTGGGCTAGACCTGTAAGTGTGGAAGTCATACCTGCCTGTTCGTACGTGCACACAGAGCTGTGGGAATGAACGGTGGACTCCTAGCCTGGGTCCAGCCAGATTGCTGGGCTCTCTAGCATCATTTTGGAGCCTCACAAGGGCTCATAAGGACCAGGTCTCCACAGTGGTGCTGCTATGCAGAGGCGCCAAAGCGCTTCCAGTCTTGTTAGGGATGGTGTGTTGGCCACAGCTGACAAATCCTCCTCCCTCATCTGTGGGACACATCCAGCTTGTCAGTAAGGACACTATTGACATCAAGTCACAAAGGGACAAATGCTGTATGATTCTCCTTAATGGAGACACTCAGGGCTGTCGAATTCATGGAGACAAAGCAGAAGGGTGTTTGCCGGGGACTGGGGGTACAGGAATGGGGACTTGTGGTTTAATAGGTACAGAGTTTCAGTTTTGGTAGATGAAAAAGTTCTGCATATGGATGGTGGTGATGGTTGCACAACTCTGTGAAGGTAGTTAGTGACACTGAAATGTTACTTAAAAATGGTTAAGATGGCCAGGCGTGGTGGCACACGCCTGTAATCCCAGTACTTCGGAGGCTGAGACAGGAGGATCACAGGTTCGAGGGCAGCCTCAGCAACTTAGTGAGGCCCTGATTCAAAACATAAAAGAATAAAATGGGACTGGGATATAACTCAGAGGTAGAATGCCCTGGGTTCCATCCCTAATATGATTAAAAAAAAAAAAAAAAGGTTAAGATAGTAAATTTTATGTATGTATCTTTTACCACAATTTAAAAATTGTTGCCCAGGCTGGTCTGAAACTCCTGAGCCTAAGCCATCCTCCTGCCTCGGCCTCCCAAATATCTGGGACTATAGGCATGCTTTGCCAGGCCTAGAAACAATTAAAAAAAAATAATAAATTTTAAAGCCAGGTATGGTGGTACATGCTTGTAAGCCTAGTACTTGGAAGGCTGAGACAGGAGGATCACAGATTTGCAGCCAGCCTCAGCAACTTAGTGAGGCCCTCCACAATTTATTGAGACCCTGCTTCAAAATAAGGAATAAAATAGGGCTGGGGGTATAGCGCGAAGGTAGAATGCCCCTGGGCTCCATCCCCACTACCACAAAAAAGAAAAAAAGGTAATAAACTATCCCCTTGTGTAGTGAAATCAAAATTATTCTTATCATAAACAATAATAGCTGTTTCCATACAACTTTTCTCTTTTACAATTTATAATTCAGTGTACATTAGATGCAACTTGAAATTGGCCTGTGCTGTTACTCATCAAAGAAGGATCAATATATGTCAGTGTTTCCCAGAGAAACAGAATCCATAGGATATAGAGAGAAAGAGGAAGAGACTTATTAAGAGGATTGGCTCATGTGATTACGGAGGCTGAGAATCCTAAGGTTGGCTGTCAGCAAGCCAGAGGCCCAGGAAACCTAGGTGAAATTCCTGTGTGAGTCTGAAGGCCTGAGCACCTGCGTTCAAGGTCAGGAGATGGATGTTGAAGCAGAGAGTTCTGTTCAGGCCGTTAATGGATTGAGTGAAGCCCATACGCATTGGTGGGGGCCAGTTTTCTTTACTCCTCTACCAGTTACAATAAATGCTAATCTCTTCTAGGAAAATACAACAAAATGCTCATTGACATACCCAAAATTTTATTTATTATTTGTTTATTTATTTATTTATTTTGTGGTACTGGAGATTGAAGCCAGAGGCATTCTACCTCTGAGCTACACCTCTGCCCTATTTTTTTAAATTTTTATTTGGAAACAGGGTCTCCCTAGGTTGATGAGAGTCTCACTACTTGCTGAGATTGTCCTAGAACCTGTGATCCTCTTGTCTCAGCCTCCCAAGTACTGGGATTACAAGCGTGTGCCACCATGCCTGGCATCCAAAAATGTTTTACCACCTTTCTTGCCATTTCATAGCTCCGTGAAGCTGACACCTGATAAACCAGCCATCCCACCATCAGTGAGACCACACAGTATGTTAGGAAACAAGATGATTTAGTAGTCTGTCTTGCACTTTACGTTTCGTTACTTCTCTGCCTTGTTATTTCTTTTTCAGGAGAGGAGCGTATTGCTTCGGAAATGGTACAATTTAATGATACAGAATAAGGACGACCTTGCCAAAATCATCACAGCCGAAAGCGTAAGTTGCAGATCCTAGTGTGCCACCCAGGGAAACTGTCCTGAAATATTTAGACTGAAGCCTAGGAAAGCCCCTGACTGCCCATCAGTGCAGTTCT